>OV651813.1:80188052-80248052 GCA_927349885.1 Psylliodes chrysocephalus | reverse complement strand
ACACTTAACCTTTTAATTGTGACCAGGACAAGGATTCTTATGTGCGAACTCAACACGTTATGTGTTGAATAGAGAAAGACAGTACAAAAGAATCGCATTCTGTCGAATGAAGATATAGGCGTCTCAACACGTGCCGTATTGAAAGATGAGAATCCCACTGCAGATTAGTTCAACGGGATCTAACTCTGCGTGGTAAGGAGGCAATCTGAGAATTTCAATTTTTTTTTCTCGGACCATCTCGTCTATAATATATTTTTTGAATTTGTTTTTATGTTGCCTTTCTATTACGAGAAATTCTGCCAATGAAGCGATTATGAAATATTTTATTTTTTCCATCTTGTTGTAGGGAGTGACTCCTTTAATTGACTGTGATAGGATGCATTATCCAAAACAATAACAAAGTTAGCTGGATTTTTTTAATGATGTTTTGAAACCAATTTTCAAACATAGGGCCATCTATTTCTTCATGATATTCTTTTTGGTTTCTTTGACTAAAACATCTGGCAAAAATCTATCGGTGCTTCCAATGTGAAATATTATTAAACGATTTCCTTTTCCTATTAGATTTTTTAAAATGTCAAGAGACCCCTTCCATAAAGGCTCGTATTTTAGTGTTGAAGGAGGTATCTTGCCAAATATTTGTTACTGTATGTCCAGCTTTAACCCATGTTCCATCTAAATAAAATACCTATTTACGCAGATTCCTTGCGTCCGCTATTTTCCTTAAATAATCATCTCTCCACATAATCATTTCGTCTTTCTCTGTTAAAAAGCTGTTTCTGTCACGTAGTAAATTAAAATGGGTTTTCAATTTTTTCCAATCATTTTAACACTTGTAAGATCGGTTCAAAACTTTGTACAAGCACCAATATATTTGGGTTTGTATTAATTGTAGCTATTTTTTTTTTGTCATCGGCTTCAACTGCTAAGGTTATTTCGCCTCGTGGTCTGTGTAGGCTTTGTTACTGTTTCCCAGCGCCACTTTAGGAACAGCACTGTTAATTAGAACCCAACAGTGAATGGTCGAGTGGGGAATCCTACCAAGGCATCAGAATTAATTTTAAATAATTAAATTAAATGAAAAAATTCCGGCCAACTGTGGGATTCGAACCTGATTAGCTATTATTATCATCAATATAATACTGTTTTCAAATACTATAACTACGAGGGCTGTTTTTTTTCAACCTCCGATAGGCTATAAAGGTAAACGGGTGAATATAAAAAAATGATTTTATTAGCAAAAGTAATGTACATTAAAGAATACTTCTCTACATATTCATCTTCACGATTCATAAAATATTACCACCAGTGACTTGAAGTAAGATGTGATGGTTTCTTTGAGGTCCTCGTCAGTTTAGAAGCTCTTTTTTCCCAAGCCACTTCTTCAGTTCAGGGAAAAAATGGTAGTCACTCGGCGCTAAGTCGGGACTATATGTTGGGTATTCAAAAAGGTCCCATTGAAATTGCTCAAGCAGCCGTTGAGTTACACGAGCACTATGAGGATGGCATTGTCATGGATGAGAACAATTTCAGAAGCATGCCCCTTCTGTTGGACCCGGCAGTGACAGAGTGTGTGGCAGTGTTACCAACCGTAGTGGAATTCCGCTACGGTAGCGGAATTTTGGCACTTCCGGAATTAGGTCTCTGATCAAATATTCAAACGCGGCATGAATATCCACATCCGATGCATTTTTTACATCTATATCTGCGTTGTTTGTCCGAGATGTAGCTGTGCAGATTACATTTTTTACATCTCGATTTGAAATGAGATGTGAATGAGATGTTCGTTCCATGCCAGAAAGTAGGTGTTCTGTGAAGCCAAATTTATCGATTTATCCTTTGTTTATGCTAGCGTCAATATAAAAGTTATTAATTTGTTTAATTTTTGTTTAGATTTCAAATTTAGGTTAATTTCTAGTCTCAAAAGTTAAATTTAAAAGGTATAAACTTCTAATTTATCATTGTCATTTTATCACGTGACCAATAAAGTCTAGAGCTTTTGTTTATTACATCTACATTTAAATCAAATCCTCTATCACGTGATAAAAATTCACTTCTCAGATGCATCTGATATTCAAACGCAGCAATTATATCTGCCCCTTTGCCTCGCCTAAATACACGTTTTTCAGCCTTAGCAGGTTTTTCGTAGCATGTAGCGGAATTTTGCGTAAGTGATAGCGGCAAGATACACTAAACGGTTAAGGCCAAGTTCAATTTCGTTTGACATATAATCACGATTTTTTTTAGGTTAGAAAATTGTATTATCGATTTTTTCATCCGAAAAAATACAAGACGTCACTTTAAATTTCTATCTCTTTATGTCAACAAATGTGTAACACGATGCATTTATAAAACGTATGTTACTAATGAATATGTGGCGGCAACTGACGGCAACACTGTCAGCTACTCCATGGGTACTAGAGTACATACAGGGCCGGTATAAGCCATATATAAATGGAAAAAATAATTTAGTGTTTTGATTGAGTTAAATAAAATATCAAAATTAAATATTTATTTTTAAGTAAACGACATTTTTAAATATATACGTCTTCATTCAAAAATAATATAGGCTAATACTCAAGTGTATACGAGTGTACTGGACAAGAGATAATTTTACCCTTTACTCCAGTTTTTTGTAATGAAACCAGCGGTAAAATAGATATTTGTGTACCAAGGCTGTGTTTTGGCCGAATTAAACATATGCGTTCGAGTCTAAGCAAGTTCTGGTAAAGTTTAAGAGTAATAGGCAAGAAACGGGTGTTCAATCAAACTTGACATCGAAATAGATGTCACATAAGCAGGTGTACTGAAGATGAACTTTGCAGGACCAAGCATCAGATAGGTATAACACTTGATATTCTGAAAACTATGCATACTACACTGAATAAGAACGAATGGAAGTGTTAGAAGGAGGCTAAAGGCAAAAAATAGACGGAACAGAGCTGAATAGATAGATAAGTAATATTTTAGCCAGGAGAGAGTCGATGAGTGTTATAAATATAGTTAATTTATGAATGTATTTTTAATGTATAATTTCAGTTTATTTTCATTTTTGGTATAAAACTATGGCTGACATAATAAAACTCTTAAAAGTATATATATTTTCAATCTTTATTACTATACATTATTTTGTTTTCATTTATTCTCTCTGACCTAGGGAAAAGGTTAAAAAACCCTGGTCATAATTGTTTACAATGTTGGTGTTCCTAATGATACAAAACATTACAGAGGAATGATACTTAGCCGATGAAATCTAATCGAGTTCACGCATGACGTATTGTGGTATGGAATATGGCTATCTCTGATGCATATGCAGATTTAAATTTATTTTTGCGTACTGTTTTCTATCAACTGATACCCCAAATTTATACAAGCCACGTCTTCGCACCACAATGTGACATAGCATCGAATCTGCTTAATCTCGTACCATTTTTTTTTAAGTATCAAGGATATTCTTGGTGTATCTGATTATCATGTTTCGAGTCATCGAACCTAAAAAATAACAAATATCAATAAATAGAATTCGGAATTTATTCCAAAAATATTTTTCTTTGGGAATTATAGGTATAGGATTTCTCGTTAATATACTGACAAACTAGAAAATATGAAAATTGAATAAATACGATTATTGTTGATTATTTTTTTAAATACATTTTAATTATTATAGTAATAATAACCTTGGTTTTACATTTTTTGATGATATTATTTTGTGGTAGTAGGAAAAATATTGTACATCACTTGTGTGAAAAGTGATTTTCCACACTCGTAATGTAATATACTATTAATGTAGAAAAATTACCACTATAATCTCCGATGCTCAGAATATGCTCAAAATCTAGTTAGCTCTCCACAAGATGAATTAAATCCCAAGTTCTCTTTATCCACTTTTAAGTTATTGTGGATACAGACATCATTGCAAAAATGGGAAAAATGGATTCAAGGGAACCCAAAATCAAAGGTCAATCGAAAACTCGAGGTCGAAAAAAAATCACAATACTTATACTTTTCTTACTTAATACAGGAAAGTAAAAATGTAGCTACATTCTTTAAAAATAACAAATTGTTTATCATAAACCATTTTTTAAAGTTGAATTTTCCTAAAAAAAATCTCAAAAAGGTATATAGGTAGATATTAAAATAAAATTAGCTCAGAACAATACTAGTACAATAAAGATAAAGAATATTATGTATTATGGGCTCATGGGATCTATTTGTAATTAAAAAGGGGAACTTTACATTAAAATATAAAAAACTGCAAATTTGTAATGAAAAAATAGATTTATAAAATATAGAACTAAATTAACAAGATTTTAAATATCCTTGCAAAACAGTGGCAGTGAGAAAAAAAAATAAAGGTATAAAACAAATGGTAAAAATATTGTTAATTTATGTAACACTTTTTTTAAAAATATTGGTGATCATGCCAAATGCATTCAGAAATTTCATATCCTGAGTTCATGCCCATGCATGCAAAATATTCCTTGTCCTTCAGCCCGTTCGATCCATATTTTAATTGAGATGAGTAAAAAGTTTGAAATTTTACTAATGAAAAGTCTGATATTTTTAGCATTGTTTTGTACATAAATTGTAGAAGGTAATTTACAATTTACCTCCGTTTAAAGTTTGGCAATTTATACTTGCAATCATGTTTATTGTAAACACTAATTTACAAATAAATCAAGATAAAATATGTTAATATTATGTAAAATTTTGCAACAAACACATAAACGGTAATTGAATAGTAAGGTTACGTATTCTGTACGTATCGAGAAGTAAACAAACCATGACGTCATGAGTGAAGTTTTATGTGTGGCTAATTTTTCAGGATTGCGGCAGGTTAACGTGTGGCTAGTCACGGCCATTATAGAATCGTAACTTGAAAATAAACAAACAACATATCCTCAAAAATATTAGTAAATGTTTCACCTTGCGAGACGTTTTTTTGGTAACAATCGTTGAATTGACACACATACTTCCGATTTATTAAAATCACAGTTTAATTTAAACACAATTTTTAAATAAGCATTAAAATTGCCTTATGGGGATTTTTAGAATTTGACAGCTTGATTGGAAACAACAAGATAGAATGAACTAGAGACGGCTATTTTGTCATATGGAAAGTGGACGCAATTTGAGTTGTTTTTTGATTAATTTAAAGTTAATAATTTTATATTTGAAGATTGACGGAATGAAAATGTTTTTATATCATTTAAATCACACTATTTTAAAAAACACCGGTCCAGTGCTAGTCGGACTCGCACATGAAGGGTTCCGCACCATCATACAAGATTTAATACTATGTAGGTACTTTTTTAATACTTTTGTAAAAGAAACAAGTGAAGCACTAGAACAATACGTAAAGATTTGTAAATTTTTCTAATTTAATTACATCCGTCAATACAGGTATTCCGTTTAACTTTTCTTCTGTTAGTTTTTTTTTGCAAGAATAAGTCCAAATTTATAGTTTTATAAAAATGAGGAAAACTTTTATCTTACATTTCAAAAAAAAAAAATAATATAAAGTTCTGCATTGCTTGAGAATCCACAATCAAGTATTAATTTTTGTAAAATATAGGCGATATTCAGGAAAAACAAAAATAATGATATATGGTAAAATACTTTTAAATTTCAAAATATAGCAAAATGTGAATTAAAGTGTTGATAGGAATGAAAAAATATGTTTAATTATAGTTTGATGTAGGTTGTTAATTAGACATTTGCCTTATTATGCCATTAAATTCGAGCAAAAAACTCCAAAAAACACGTCTTCTGTACGGGGACTCCCTTTAATTTTTAAATATAATTTTATTAGTAAAGGGGCTATGTTCATTCTAGAACAATCCTTATGTAAATTAACATGGAAAATCGCTAAGGTTCATTCTAGCAATTTTTGTCTAAATCAAGGTCACACCATCTCAAACTAACTCGTCGAGCCACCAACGGGGGAGTGGGGAAAACGGGGGTAGTGGGGGGAGTGGGGGGATTAAATTTCGTCGAATAGAATCTTTGCGTAGTGGTAAAGCCAAAAGGGCCTTAGCGTATATCTCAGCTATCGTTGGTCCGATTTAAACGGGAAAAACGGCATTATGAAGAGAGCGTGATATAGATTAACATACAAGAGAAAAATCATGCGCAATGACAGGACAAAAGGACCTTAGCGTATATCTCAGCTATCGTTGGTCCGATTTAAATGGGGAAAACGGCATTACGTAGAGAGAGGGATATAGAATAACATACAAGAGAAAAATCATGCGCAGTGGCAGGGCAAAAGGACCTTAGCGTGTATCTTCACTGCTATTGGTCCGATTTAAATGGGGGAAAACGGCATTACGTAGAGATCGTGGTATAGATTAACGTACAAGAGAATTTTTGCGTAATGCCAGAAGGGCCTTAGCGTATATCTCAGCTATCGTTGGTCCGATTTAAACGAGAAAAACGGCATTATGAAGATAACTCAGTATTGATTGACGTCGAAAAGAATTTTTGCGTAGAACGAAAAGCCAGAAGGGCCTTAGCGTATATCTCAGCTATCGTTGGTCCGATTTAAACGAGAAAAACGGCATTATGAAGAGAGCGTGGTATAAATTAGCGTACAAGAGAAAAATCATGCGCAGTGACAGGACAGAAGGACCTTAGCGTATATCTCAGCTATCGTTGGTTCGATTTAAACGAGAAAAACGGCATTATGAAGATAACTCAGTATTGATTGACGTCGAAAAGAATTTTTGCGTAGAACGAAAAGCCAGAAGGGCCTTAGCGTATATCTCAGCTATCGTTGGTCCGATTTAAACGAGAAAAACGACATTATGAAGATAACTTAGTATTGATTGACGTCGAATAGAAAAAGCATGCGCAGTAGCCAATAAGGCACTAACGTCTATCTTTGTTGCTATTGGTCCGATTTAAACAGGGAAAACTGAGGGTTGTGGGTAAACACTCTAACTCAAAAAATATTTCTAACACCATGTTTTAACGTCAATTTCTTTAATAGCACACTAAACTACACTACATATTGAAATTTTAGAGCTACATGCTGAATGGTCACGTGGTTGACCTAATATATGTTGTAAAGCATTATTAGATACCTAAGGAGTTTAATAGTACCGTCAAACTTCTTATCGCATTTTGATCTGGAGGAAGTTTAGTTATAGACGCTATATGAAAAATTTTGATGCCATTGTATTCTATTTGCTTCACAATATACACTAGAGGTTTTGTTTACTTGACCAAATGTCTTTTCAAGGTCAAAAAGGTTGTATCTTTGCATCTAAAACACCTACAAACAAACAGACTTCAGATTATTGATTCATAAGTCAAACAGATTAGTTTGATATCTAACCAAACACTCTAGCTCAAAAAATATTTCTAACACCATGTTTTAACGTCCTAATAGCATACTAAACTACACTACATATTAAAATTTTAGACGTTTCGTTACGTTTCGTTACGTTTCGTTACGTTTCGTTACGTTTCGTTACGTTTCGTTACGTTTCGTTACGTTTCGTTACGTTTCGTTACGTTACGTTTCGTTACGTTTCGTTACGTTTCGTTACGTTTCGTTACGTTTCGTTACGTTTCGTTACGTTTCGTTACGTTTCGTTACGTTTCGTTACGTTTCGTTACGTTTCGTTACGTTTCGTTACGTTTCGTTACGTTTCGTTACGTTTCGTTACGTTTCGTTACGTTTCGTTACGTTTCGTTACGTTTCGTTACGTTTCGTTACGTTTCGTTACGTTTCGTTACGTTTCGTTACGTTTCGTTACGTTTCTTAACGTTTCGTTACGTTTCGTTAAGTTTCGTTTCGTGGCCAAAAGGACCTAAGTCTCGGCGGCATGTCACCAGGTGCAAAATGGTCAAAAGGATCTTAGGTAGACAAACGGAATGATAGACAGACAAAAATACAGATAAAAGGACAGGCAGACGGAAAGAGGAGACATCAAAAGGATCTTAGGTAGACAAACGGAAAGATAGACAGACAAAAATACAGATATAAGGACAGGCAGACGGAAAGAGGAGTCAAATATACGGTAAAAGATAAAATCATAAAAATCTTGAATGTATGGTTGACTCATTGGCGGATACTGTTCAAGGTATTGCTCAACTACTGCTGGTGCCATCCGTTCTTCAGAATGTTCAGGTTCATCAACTTCGCTAAATTCTTCACGGGTACTACCTCCATCATCTTCAACTATAGTGTCTATCGGTATGTTTTTTATTTTTTGGTGTGGCGATGAGGCTGTTTGTGGATTGAAATGAGACAAAGAGAAATCCTGCTGATTTGTTAACTCTGTTTTCGGCTCGATCTTTGACACGTTTAACAAGTTATTTGAATTTTTTTGAATTTTTCTCAGAGGTTCGGCAATTGGTTTAAATAATCTATTAATAGATTCATCCTCCTCCGTTCGACCTAGTTTCAGAGCCAAGTACTTTCTTCGAATAGAACGTCTAAGTTCGGCAATTTTTCGTTTGCGAGCTGCATCCGTCGACATCTTGACGTCAAGTAATGAGTAACGTATGACACCTACATTTTTATATATTTATCAAAACCCTTACGATATCGGCCATCGTTAAGATCAAAGTCTTTTGCGATTACAAGAGTACCGTATCGATCGTTCCAACATTCAGAACATACCTTTTTGAAATCGTCAAAGGACATGTCAGGCGATACGTGTTCGTCAAAAATATGTTTAAGGTTAATCTCATCCTGTTTAAATACCACAATTACGTTACAGTTATCTCTCACCATCTGTTTTGGAACTTTAGAGTAAGTTTGACAGAGATATGCAGCATCGATATCTTTGTGTCGACACATGGAGTAATATTCACGAATTTTCTGCTGCCCATCGCATGCTACATCATCAAATATGAATATTGAATTTGGTTTAGCATCGTTGGGACTTAGAATTTCTTCGTTGTCTTTGAATGGGAAATAACCCACCTCCTTCATACCAGATAAAACTTCTTTCAGCAATTGGTACTTTGGTTGGTACAATGACTTTGAATAAACATAAACATTTTTGAATTTGGCTCCATTCGGATCGTAAAGAAGCGCCATCATTGCGTTCGTTTTCCCGCATCCACTAGGTCCACATATAATAGCACGAAACGAATTAGGTAATAATTTACCATGTTTACTTTCAGTTTTTTCCGTATTAAAATCTAAGTTGCTTATGGGCAACGTCTGAGTCTGTTGAACTACCTTCATCGTTTATCGTAATTTTATTGCGATACCCTATATATATAAGCAAATTCACTAGAATATGCATCATTCTAAATGTTGGTGTACGAGGGACAAGGTGTTCTCAATACTATTATCAACAAGTTACCGTTCGAACTTCATTTTCCGGGCTATAGGTACTGTGGACCCGGTACTAAATTACAAAAACGTCTTGCGCGTGGTGATCCTGGCATTAATCCTTTGGATACTGCATGTAAAGCACACGATATTGCATATTCTAAGAATCATTCTCTAGACGAACGCCATAAAGCCGATTGGGAACTTGAAAACAAAGCTTGGGAACGCGTCAAGTCGAAGGACGCGACTTTTGGTGAAAAATCAGCCGCTTGGCTTGTTACTACAGGAATGAAGGCTAAACGTAAAATGGGTGCAGGATTAGGCGACCAAGCTGTTGCTTGGATGCTTAAAGTGGCTAAACGAAAACTTGGGTTAGGAGCGATTACAGGAAAAGTAGGAAAATCTTTGAAGAAGAATCCTTCATCGGATCTGAAAAAGTCAGCCGCTCATGCGTTGAAAGTAGCACGAATGTTAATTAAAAAATCTGGAGGGCGAAAAAGTGTTAGAATTCCTAGGATAATTCCGATTCCAAAGAGCGGAGGATTCCTTCCTTTGATTCCATTATTTGCTGGTCTATCAGCTCTTGGTGCGTTATCAGGAGGCGCGGCCGGCATCGCCAAGACAGTCATCGATGCCAAGAATGCTCAAAAGAAACTTGAAGAAGATCAAAGACATAATAGAGCTATGGAATCTATTGGTAAAGGATTATATTTACGAAAAAACGCAAAAGGAGGATTGGGATTATTTTTAAAGAAACAAAAAAACTACCGTTGAAGCTACCCTCTAGACCTCTATACGATAAAGACTTGATTGCGTATGCTAAACGTTTAAAAATACCATATTTTCGTGGAGTTTTCATGAGAGATACTTTACCAAAGACATCTCACCGAAAAGAATCCGCCATTTTAAATTTAGATACGTCGAGAAATCAAGGAACTCATTGGGTAGCTTATAGAAAGATAAACGATATCGTAGACTATTTTGATTCATTCGGTAATCTAAAGCCGCCGAAAGAACTTGTTCGTTATTTAGGTAAAGCAAAAATATTTTACAACGACGATCCATATCAAACTTATAACCAAATTAATTGTGGACATTTATGTTTAAAGTTTCTATACAATGGAGGCCATACTAGCGTACACAGACGGAAAAAGGACGCTACAATCCCTTAAAGAAGATGAACTAAGCATACTTCCTGTCGACTATTTGATACGGCACGTTAGACCTGGAGAATTGTTGGATGTTTGGCACAAATTACCTAATGAATATAAATGTAATTTTAATTTACAAATTCGTTTACCTTGTTACGTACATTATAATAGGCCTGACGCTCAAACTCACTTTGATGGGCCTGTAGATGCACAGGCTGATTGTCACGCTTGTAATTATTATTTAAAAAAATAAATGAATAAAAATTATAAATGTGTATATATATAAATCCTTACATCACTCATTCTACATCAGTCATGTTGTTAACTTTAACGAGTACCACTAACGAGTTCTCATTCGTTCCGCAGACCCCAATCATATTAAATCCTGAAAATTCATATTTTCTAGGATTGTTGGGGTTCTGTTCGTACAATTCAATACCCAATATTGATGGAGAAAAGTTTTACTATTATGAAAATAATAATCGAAAAAAATTAAAGATCATCGAAATTCCTACGGGGTGCTATGAAATTACGGACATCGAAAAATATATAAAGAAGGAACTGGATGTGCGAACCAACAGCATTGACGAGTTTTCATTGCAGCCGAATAACAATACTCTCAAATGCGAAATATACTGTCGAAATCACGCTATTTCATTTGTACAGGATGATAGTCTTGGTAATATTTTAGGATTTTCCAAGACAATTCTTGCTCCAGACCGAAAGTATGCATCGGATCTACCTGTAAACATTATAAAAGTATCTAGCATACACTTTGATTGTAACATTACTGAAGGAGCCTTCTACGGAGATAGACCTACGCATTCAATATACGAGTTCCCGATAATCGAAAATCCTGGATATCAGATTATAGAACGTCCACATAATCCGATATACTTACCTGTAAGTAGTAGCAGAGAAATAACAAACATAACTGTTGTGGCGCTTGATCAGCAGCAGAGACCCGTAAACTTTCGCGGTGAACTAAGTACTCTTCATTTGGAGTTACAAGAACGTTAAATGGGTTTAGTTATAAACACTTCTGCATACGTGACGTTGTCAGTACCAACCAGAGCTCCTCAGCGACAGGTCGTTATATCTACACAAAACCTATTATTTCTTAAATCGATTGGATTAAAACCTAAACGAAATGGGAAAACGCCAGCATGATGATGATGGTGATGAACCGGCGATGAAACGTTTTCGATTCGATGAAGGTGGTATCGATCCAAAATTCAACCTTTATAAAAAACCACGATTTGATGATACCATTAGAAAAGAAGAATATCGATCCTATAGTCCATACGTTAAATCGTTCAACAACAGCGACGTCATTGAATTTATCATAAATCAATCTGATGCATTTTTCGCAATGCCTGACACTCTATTGGAAATTAAAGGAAAATTGGAAATTACTGGCGGGGGAAAATGTGAATTAGCACCCAATTTTGGGGCGTTTCTTTTCGATAGCTGTTCCTACAGCGAATGCTCTAGAGAAATAGAAGTCGTTAGAGATCCTGGAATCGTAAGCACCGTACGAGCCTTAACATGCTATGGACCGGAATACAGTCGTTTCATGAGTATTGCGGGATGGAATTATCCTGATAACCCGCTTCTGAATGGTTCAAAACATTTCAATTTGCTTATGCCTCTTAAACACATTTTCAACGTTTTCAATGATTATACTATGATTACCTATGGTAGACAAACATTTCGTTTAGTTCGATCACGTAACGATAATGATTGTGTCATTGTCACAGAGCAGCCCATAACCGGAGGTAGTGGTAGTGGTATGACCTCTACAACCGTTAAATTGATAATTGAAAGTATGGAAGTAAAAATTAAACATATCTTCCCTAATGACGAAATTAAAATTAAACTTATGGAACCCATAAAAAATGATCGCCCTATATTGATTCCGTTTAGAAACTGGGAATTAAATGAACTACCATCAATAACTAAAGATTCTAAACGAGAAATTTGGGCCGTAAAGACTAGTGCTGCCGTAGAACGTCCACGATATATATTAGTTTGCTTCCAAACTGACAGGCGAAATAAACTAAGTAGCGACCCCACTAAATTTGATAATGTTAACCTAACCGGTGTTAGAGTATCTCTAAACGGGGAATATTGGCCAAACGAACGAATGCTTTTAGATTTTAAAGAAGACGACTATGCTATTGCTCACTACAACTACACAGAATTTAATGCAAACTATATAACCGGTACACCGAAAACGGCTCTTCTAAACTATGAAGCGTTCAAACGCTACGCATTATTTGTGATTGATTGTTCAAAGCAGGAAGAGACCATGAAATCTTCTACGGTTGACGTAAAATTGGAAATAGAAGCAGATACAGGATTCCCCGCTAATACCAAAGCATATTGCATCATAATTCATGATCGTTTGATGGAATATCGTCCTCTTACGGAAGTAGTTAAGAGTATTATATAAGTCTCTCAGTCTCGTTTCTGTCATCATGAGGATCGCATTCGTTGACATCCAAGGCTTCTGCATCGACGGTATTTTTCATCCAAAGGAATTGAGTATCGCAATTGGTTGTAAACAATACCACGCTTTGTTCACACCGCCTACACCTTATTCTAATCTAAATACGCCTGATATAATTAGCGCTAGATATGTTGAGAAACATATTCATGGGGTCAACTATTCCTCCGGAGACGTGGATTATTCCAAGTTAAACTCGATTCTGGAAACATATTTACTAAACCATGTTGATTGTATTTACGTGCGAGGAAGTGAAAAAGCCGAATTTTTACTAAAAAATTGTCACGTGTCACGTCCTATAATAGTAGATGTATGCAAGTTCGATGGAACCCCGTGTGCAACAGAAAAATTCAGTAGTGACTCCAAAACCTGCATGTACCACGCCAATGGATCATTTAAATGTACCCAGAAGAACGTCGAAAGTCTACGCCAATGGTTTCTTAATTGCATACCTTTGTAATTTTTTTTGTTATTAATAAATGATTATTAAAGGAAATGTTTTTTAATTGAAACCCCTTATTAATTTCATGCATTTATTTTCGTTTTACAAGAAGAATAAAATTTTTTATTTATAATTTTTACAATAATTTTCAATATTATAAACAAAGTAGATGATAGTGTTATACAACTAACTACATATAATTTAGAATATTTGGGCTCTGACATGTCACTCAAATCGATCGGTGGTGGTGGAGTCGTAACAGCATGCCAATCTTTGAATTCTCCTTCAGTGCCATCATTAAAAATCAATTTTAATTTGTATCTCTTTGCTTCATCGATTGCTATGGAAAACGTATTTAGCTTCATATTATTTACCACCGAGAAATTCATCTTTCGCCATTCCGTTTGATTATCAAAACGTATCGCCATCTGTTGTACGCCCAACGGTACATTGGTATACAGTACGTTGTTTAATATAGCCGTAAGTATAATGAAATTAGCCTTTAAGATGGCCATATTTGCGTCGGTTGGATTCTTCTAAGTGGATACTGATTAGGATAATATCTCTCAAAGCCTTTATCCCAAAGACTTAAATTTGTCAAATCTCTTAAAACTTGTTTTTTATCTTCATATAATTTTATGTCTCTTCTTAGTTTTTGAACTTTTATACCAAACTCTTCAATTCTACGTCTATTCTCTTCGCTAGACATCTCAATACTGAATACTTATTTTACTTGTCGGGTGTAGGATACGCCTCCTCTCGGAGATCTGGGTTGTTAACCTTGACGCTTGATACTAGCAGAAACGTCAAACGTTAACCGTAAAACGTCAAACGGTAAACGTCAAACGTCAAAAACGTCAAACGTCAAACGGTAAACGTCAAACGTCAAACGTCAAACGTGAAACGCCAAACGTCAGTCGTCAAACTTTCCGGTGCACATACCCCCCATTTAAATCGGACCACGTGATATACGCTAAGGCCCTTCTGGCTTTACGCAAAAATTCTCTTGTACGTTAATCTATACCACGATCTCTACGTAATGCCGTTTTCCCCATTTAAATCGGACCAACGATAGCTAAGATATACGCTAAGGTCCTTTTGTCCTGTCATTGCGCATGATTTTTCTCTTGTATGTTAATCTATATTCCTCTCTCTACGTAATGCCGTTTTTCCCATTTAAATCGGACCAACGATAGCTGAGATACACGCTAAGGTCCTTTTGTCCTGTCACTGCGCATGATTTTTCTCTTGTATGTCAATCTATATCACGCTCTCTTCATAATGCCGTTTTTCCTATTTAAATCGGACCAACGATAGCTGAGATATACGCTAAGGTCCTTTTGTCCTGTCATTGCGCATGATTTTTTCTTTTCAACTTTATTCTATATCACGCTCTCTTCATAATGCCGTTTTTCCCATTTAAATCGGACCAATAGCAGTGAAGATATACGCTAAGGTCCTTTTGTCCTGTCATTGCGCATGATTTTTTCTTTTCAACTTTAATCTATATCACGCTCTCTTCATAATGCCGTTTTTTCCATTTAAATCGGACCAATAGCAGTGAAGATATACGCTAAGGCCCTTTTGGCTTTATCACTACGCAAAAATTCTATTCGACGAAATTTAATCCCCCCACTACCCCGTTTTCCCCACTCCCCCGTTGGTGGCTCGACGAGTTAGTTGAGATGGTGTGACCTTGATTTAGACAAAAATTGCTAGAATGAACCTTAGCGATTTTCCATGTTAATTTACATAAGGATTGTTCTAGAATGAACATAGCCCCTTTACTTTTATTTTATTGTAATTTTTTTTTAGCGAATATAGCAATACAAAAGTATGTGGGTATTTCAATCGTCTACTTGTTTCCATTAATAATATCGACCAAAAAAAAACAAAAAAACACGTTTTTTAATTTATTTTTAGTAAACCGTCAACCGGACGAATCATCCTTCATCATGACAATGCAAGTGCTCACATATCATGATAAACTGTCGCGTTTTTGACTAGTAAGAACATAAAATTAATGACACATTGCATATTATATTCGCCTGATTCATTACCCAATGACTTCTTATTATTCCGATACATCAAAATTGAAATGCCTGAAGAGGTCATTGAAGCATTTGTTTCGGAGGTAAAGCCAGAGTGGAAAAAGTGTTTTGAAGATTGGTTTTATCGGGTGCAATATTGTATAATTTTAAAGGTAAATATTTTTAAACGTAATAAATCGATTTACGTAATGTAATTTGTGATGTGGTTTATATTTTTTGAAAGCTTTAGCAGTGTCCCTCGTAATACGATGATCTTGATTTTATTTCAGTACGCTCCCTCAATGTGGCTGGACTCTTAAGAGTTAGAACTAGAAATTTCAGAAACAAACAATACATTGTTCTCTCGGAGATTTTCCGATTCCGGCGTTCCGCAACTTCCGGCACGCATCCTCCACATTCAGATCCACATAACAAACGACTCTCGACAAATCATCCACGTCGAGGCTACCCCCGATGCGTCTCTCTCTTTGTAACTTTTTCGGTGATTTACGACGCTGGGAGGCAACGACACCCATCGTCTGCCGGATCTTTTATTTATTTAATTGTTTGTTTTCGAATAGAGGATATTTTTTCAGTGAGTGATTTTTGCGGTCGACTTGCGGAAGGAAACATTAGCATAAGTGCCTGGTCATGTGACTAGATAGCCATTCGAATGCATTCGAGCGCGATATTGCAGCGGCTTCTGTGTTAGTTTTTACATGATTGTCAGATTTTTATTCAATATTCAGAGACAGTTTATAGATATGTGCTTTTTGAAATATGATGCCAGATGGTTCGGATGTTATACTGGGTGGACATATTGTGATCTAGTAAATTCAACTTGGCCAAATTAACAAATTAATCCTACCGTGACCTTGTTAGTTGGAGTTTGGTGATTCCTTACAGCGAGAAAATTGATTTCCGCTATTAAATTACTTAATTTTCGGTTAATACCAGTGGTTATACAAAGGTTGCTGAAAAATGTATCTACTAGCGAATCTGATGATAGTCTGGTCAACAGTATCCGCCTGAAGATCTTGATGGAGGTCACTGTTTTCAATGTACTAAGGAGCATTGAAAATATTATACTTTGTTTTGGAATCTCTGGATTATTAGAATATTACTGTTGTTGGCATAACATAAGAGCGAAGTCCAAACTGGTTTAAGGACTTATACAAACAATTTTATAAATTTTATATCTAGTGTAGTGCCAGTCAATCGAAAACATGCTTTCTATGGGGGGCTGTGTCACAACCTTAGATAAAAGAGACCAGAGATATAAAATACACCGGTGTTTAACCTGCGCAAATGTTGCCAATTTCTAAAGGTTAACGGAGTGGGGGAACTGGGTGGAGACCCGAACTCTGTGACAGGGACGAACTTTGTTTATTAGCATCAGATTTAATGGAATTTTTGTATTATGAAATAAAATTAATGTGATTTTTCATATCAAATAAATGCTACGACATTTTATGTAAAGAGAAGACCTTTTATAGAATATTTCATTATCGTTTATTTACTACGGACTTTTCTGAGACTACAGTAAAATGTTGAAATAGAATATTGGTAATCGAGCAAGAAATGGTACTCATTGTCTACGAGTATGCATGTGTGCAGGCGAATACTGCAAATCAAATCTTGTGAGTTGACCAATATATTTTTTCTACGGCTATTACATAATATCAAAAATTAGTCAAAATGAGAAAATGCTGTTTTGTATTCTAACCTCAGAAAAAGGTATATTAAAGCTTCTTTCTTTAGGAATATTAGTTAATATAGAGGATAAGTCACATGAAACTCTAGTAATGCATGTCTGAAACTATTAAAAGTCACTTGGTCGATAGGAGTGGGTGATTATCGATGATTGAAAATAATCGATTATTTTCGATCAATCGATTATTTTCAAACAATCTATTTTTTTCCTTTAAAATCGACTACTTGATTATCTTCGAAAAATCAAATATAATCAATTAATTAAAAAGCCAATTAACCGATAAATCAGTGTTTAAAAAAAATAATGAACACATTATCGTTTATTTAAAACAATTAATTATTTTCAAATAATCTTTTTTCTATTCTATTTCCACTGGAAGAGATTATTCGGTAATCTTTGAAAAATCGAAAATAATTGATTATTCATAAATAATCGATTAATTAAAAAGTCTATTAACCGACAAATCGTTTTTCTTAATTCCTTTAAAATCGATTATTCTATTATCTTTGAAAAATCGAAAATTATCTATTATTTGAAAATAATCGCTTCATAGAAAATAATCGATTAATCGAAAATAACAAATCAATTAAGAAGCCAATTCTTAGATAAATCGATTTTCCAAAAAAAAAAAAATAACCGAATTATTGATTATTTTGATATTTCCTTTAAAATTGATTATTCGATTATCTTTGAAAAATCGATTAATGAAAAGCTGATAAATCGAGTATTCTAAAAAAAAAAATAACCGAAATATCGATTACATAAAATAACCGATTATATTCGATCAATCGATCATTTTCATATAATCTATTTTTTTGGTATTAACTTTAACACAAATTATTCGAATACCTTTGAAAAATCGAAAATAAACGAATAATCGAAAATATTCGGTTAATGAAAATAATCGATTAAAATAAAAAAGCCGTTAAAACGGTAAATCAACTTCTCTAAAAAAATTTATTATTTTCAATTAATCGATTATTTTGAATAAATCTACTTTCTTTTTGTTTTTCTTTTAAAGTAGATTATCCCATTACCTTAAAAAACGAAAATAATTTATTGAAAATGTTCGATTAATCGAAAATAATCAATTAATTTTAACGGATAAATCGATTTTCCTATAAAAATAACAGAATAATTGATAAATTGATTATTTTTGTAACCCCTATCGGTCGCTTGCTTTTATCCGAGCATTTAGCTCCAAAATTTAGAGATTCGGATTTTTTGATCCCTTTATTTTTGAAACCGCATTCAATTATATAATAAATAATAAATATTGCTAGAATCTAGAGTTTTTAGTAAACGAAGATTTTTTCGAGTTATTTAGGGGTTTAACAATGTGACTAACTCCCGTAACTTTAATTTTTTTTTGCTTATACTATATCATATTGTTCGTTTTAATTTGTTTTAAGAATTAAGATTCAAATGTTACTTCCGAGTTGACCGCAAATAAGATGAACCTTGAAATTTTAAGTAGATCATCCTGTACTTTGTGTAATATTTTTATAAAAATACCTTATAAAAATAAAATTTTGCTAGCAACTATGCTTCTTTACTTCTTATTTATCTACCAAAAAGAACTAAAAACAAAAACCACCTTTAGTAAATATTATTATAAAACTAATTTTTAAAAACCAAATTTCGTTAGCAACAATGCCTATTTAAATACTTTTTATTTAAATTAAATGTTAAATTTTGCTCTTTTGTAAATTTGTGTAAGTATTATGAAATATGTATTTGATGCTTAATATTTATTGAAAACCCTTAATGCGGTTTTGAAGTATTCAGCCCAAAGGGTCAAAGCGGCTTTATGTCAAAACGTTAATAAATATTTACCGCTGAAAACGAATATATTTCTTATTTTTCATAACATTGGCACTTACATTATTTATATATACATATATATATATATATAATTTTTCACGATACATCGTGACATTTTCCATTTGAAATTGTATAACTAAAACACATTAAAATGCCAATAACAACAGTAACAAATAATTTGAATTCATGATGATTCAACTTACGCGGAGATGAGCTAACGGTATGTTCCTGCACATGCAGCTGACTGACGGTGACGTCACGTGGGACATAGAATTATAAGCATTAAATGTGAGATAGTGTTTAAAATTCGATATTTTGCCAATTTAAGATTTTATGCAGTTACTTAAACTTTATTGGTTGTTTTGTAATAAAGGTTTGAGGTAAATAATACTAATAAAAATATTAATTTTTCTCATATATTATAGGTATTTTGTGACAAAATCCATAACCTGGCCGCAAGATAAGTAAAAGATATAGACTAAAAATACAAGTTTGGCTCAAATTTGTACTTACTGGGCGTGGTAGTTCTCTTGCAATCTCTTTTCTTATTATGTGAAATAAAAATAAGTGTGCAGAAAAAAATTATTTATTTATAAAAAGTAAGTACACAAAAACATTACTTTTTATTTGGTAAATTTAAACATTTTTTGTCAAGTTTACTTTGAAAATACTAAAAACCAATTTTCCTGTTAATTTATCTTATTCTTATATATGTTCGTGTCCTGCTTATGCATGGCATTACTTCAAAAGGACTGTTCTATTGGGACAGGAAACTACTGTTTTATCTGCTAAAATTTTTAAATACCGATTTATTTTTTTTTGCTTAATGAGGCCCGTGCACCTGGTGGAATTCAGATTTCTTTTCTTGCGTCTATGTTTAAGAGGAATCTTACAACTACTTTCCTAAAAGTGGATAGTGCAACTTCAATTAAGTTTGTCCTTTTTTCGATAAGAATTTACCCATATTTTGTGGCATTCGGAAATATCTCCACCGCGTAGCTCGGCATTTTAAACATTAATTTAGTTCTTCCCTGTTATATATAGGAAAATATAGTCACTACTAACACAAAAACAAATAAATTATTAAATTATTTTACACTATTCAATCGAAAAGTGTCAAAATAACTTGAAAGTTCGTCCCACATTACGTCATGCGCGGTTTGGACGAATTTTGAATCGAAAGTCAGCATACCTTTAGTAT
Organism: Psylliodes chrysocephalus; assembly: GCA_927349885.1. Taxonomy (NCBI): domain Eukaryota; kingdom Metazoa; phylum Arthropoda; class Insecta; order Coleoptera; family Chrysomelidae; genus Psylliodes; species Psylliodes chrysocephalus. Next base: position 80,227,886 of record OV651813.1, on the reverse strand, counting down.
GTGTATCGTGCGTAGAATAAAAATTTCGGAGCAATTCGGATGGAGTCGTGGACACAATGATTTTTAATTGATGGGTTACTTAAGGTTGGAGTAGACAACATGCGCTATGTGCAATGTTATATCTCCGGTCTTTTTAATCTAAGGTCACGACCTAAATTGTTAATTTATTGAAAACTAATATTTTGGATATTCTAAAACCGGAAGTAATCCAAAATTAGACAATGCAGAAGGGCATTATTTTACCATAGCATAGAGCGTAAAGTGTACTACAAAAATCCGCAAAATCCAAAAAGTCCCTTTACAAGTTACGTTAATGTATTATTTTAAACATTTAAAAAACCATTGGGGGTACGGCCCAAAAAAAACTAGAAATACGATTTTCTCGGTTTTATCTTACGAAAAAATTGTGAAAAATGTACTTTTTATGTTTACACTACGAAATTAGCTAAACAAGCTTTTAAAACAAAAAAAGTTAATCCTTATAAAAGTTTCTAAAATATGTTTAGATCATAACAGAAGAAAAACATATTTTTATGTCTTTTAATAATCGACTTATGTTAATTAATATAAAACAAATCAATTAAAAGGACAGCCGCGGGTGATCTACCGTCGACTAATGGTGTCTCCGTCTGTATTGCTTTGTATACCCCATCTTAGTTGCACCTATGATTGTAAACTTTTATCTATCTTTATCGCACTACGACACTATCCCAGCTCATAATATGATCACCACAACCCAGTCTTAAGTTTTTTGTGGAAAACTATTATTCTATTATAGCTGTTCTGATAATGTTTTAGACAGACCCCAAATTTTACGTATCCAACTGAAACAGTTTATAGATTTCATAATTACGCAAAAAAAGTTCATAATAACACGTAAAATGAAAACATTGATCAAAATTCGATCAAAAATCAAGAGATGTAAAAGATAAGAACTAAGAAAAAATCAAATTACACCAGTAGCATGCGACTGAAAGTGTATTATTTCTATAAACTTTGTTACTGATCGAAATGGGCTATTGTTAATATGAACCTTTTTGCTTAAAATGGTTTCCATCGACCTATGAGTTAAAAACCTAGCACGTTGCCTCTGCGCCGCTATGCTCTCGTATAAAATTTTCCGAGATGTCTAACTAAAAAATAATTAAATGTGATTAAAAATGTTTAATTTTGAAGTATCTGTTTTTCTAATAATAACTTATGTATAACTATGTTTTTATAAACTTAAATTAAATTTATAGGTGGTAATTTTAAGTTTTATCATAGTATAGGTATATTGTCCTATTATTTTGATAATTTAATGTATATTATAATAAAATAAATTTACTATTTGCCAGTTTAACTTTCTATATTTTTTATTTAAAAAACATAAAGGAAAGTATTGACATCTAATATAAAATCACTGTCTACACTCTATACACACTGTCTACACGCATATGTTCATCTCCCTCTTTATATGTTTAAATTCCGTTTATGAGACGTACGAGCAAGAGTAACGTAGTCCAATCTAACCGACCAAATACCTGAATTCAGGGCGCTACAACTCTTAACCCTACCAGCCAGCAACCTCGGTGAATAGCTTAACAGAAATTTTATTATGAAAATAGATTATGATTGGAACAAATAAAGCACATTTTTATTTTATGTTTATATAAACTAGTTTACTCTTGTACTGGGGGGCTGTAGCTCTATAGCTCTAATAGACAACCAGCCACTGAGTTTTTGCATTTTAAGAGGACGAAATAAATTCTGTTCCGATTAAGTCTTTTTAGTTTAGATTTTTATCAGTTAAAGCTTCTTTACCTACATAAATTAAATTAGTCTTGCTCACAGTACCTACTTTCCAAATTCATCAATATTTCATAAACATTTGAAAACGTCAGAATGATAGTATGAAAGCTCAAATATTTAATTTATAGATGAAATAGTGATGTCAACAGTGGCGCAGCCAGATAATGATTCAATTGTAGTTTTGAGCCCAAGAGTATATCCAGCGAGTGTACTGCATACTGCACAACATTGTGCTCGGAAAAATAAACAGTTATCCCGACATGCACACAGTATCCTCAGAAATTACATATTTAAACTGGAATTTTAGGGGACCACATTATTGGCCCCTTTTCATTGGCAGTAAACTTAACGGTGAAAAATATTAGGCTTAATTCGAAATCAAGTCATTGTTTTTCACTTCTACCATCAGAGGAATTACGTAAATGTTGTCTTTATTTAATTAGAGAGAACAATACCCCACAATAGTTTATGCATTACTAAATTGAAACTTGGCTATTCACTTGCAGTGCCTGTATCATATGGCTCATTCTCATACTTTTGTCCTAATCTGTAGATTTATAGGAAAGTAAATGTATTTTTAATAAGCTAATTGTCACAATTATTATTTATGTCGAGTCTCATGATCCAGTATTTTATCATACAAGCTCAACGTACTCGTACCTAAAAAAATATGACACCGTATATCCAACCAACCTTTTTATGTTCTTTTATAAATTATAATTTAAAATTCATTCTTAACTATAGATTTTTTAAATTCTTGTTTTGTATTTAAACCATACTTGCGGGTACCCAAATGTAGGTATATACCTCTCGAGCATTTTTAACATTTTTCGACGGGCTTATCAAAACCGTGTCGTGGATAAATGACCGCTAGAGGGACTTGTAATGATAAGAAAACATTGATCGAGGCTCTGGTATGGGTATGTCTGCCGTCTATGCGTCACGGAATTTGATGCGGAGTAGACACCATACTTAAAAGTGGTTGGCGCTTCTCGTTCATTGCCAAGGCTAATGACATATTTTCGAAATTATTGGAATACCACAAAAATTAGGAAAGCAGAAGCTATCTAATGGAAATTTCTTTTACCAAATCTCAAACAACCACACTTTCTTCGATATTGATTGCCGTAGCATTAATAATTAGTTAACTAAGCACTTAAAATAGGGTAGAGTAACTAATAATATACGTAATAATTTACTGAACTAGTACAAAAATTTTGTTCATCAAGAGTTCTTTTGAAACTTTGTGATCCATAAAGGTTAAGAATTCCATCGATAAATAAATACATTGTATAGCAGTAGTATAACTCATGGCATGGATCTAGTTTGACAAAAAAAAAAAATGGTAATACTTATTAAAAATATAGTGTGGAAAAGCCAAATGAAATAAATTCGGTAATAAATAAATGAGGGCGTGTTCGGAATAATACTCGGACACGTCGATAGGTATTTTTAGTTAAGCATTTTTTTAACAGCTTTTTGTACAGGGTGTATAATGTAACAGTTGCCAATACCAACTTTCTTATTTTAAATGCAACACCCTGTATATTTTTCAATTTTTAGATTCTTCAGAAAATTCTAGACATATTTTATGTACTACGTCCTATACGAATAAATCAATAAGTCACACAGAAACTGTCAGAAATACAAAATAGCTGTTAGACTCGATTGGCAACGTTGCGGCTGGTTACGGTAACTACATTTCATTTATTAAAGATGTAAATTCGTAAAATTCAGCGTTGCCGTATTTATGGAGTTCTTTGCAACCCTAGTATTTTGTTTAGATTAATATGGATTTTTAATAAAAAAATTAGCTTATATTAAAACTTTAAAGAATAATTTGATTAAAAACATATTTTTATTTATATAATATAAAATTATAGTTAGAGGATACATCAAATTTTATTTTTCGAAAGTAATTTCTCCAAATAATTTTTACAGGCTGATAAAACCGGCAGACGCAATAAACGAGAATCTGGTGGGAATAATGATTTGCCACATAAAAATGTAAACAATTTGTTCTCTTAGTTGTAATGTATTTAGTCAGGACAAACAATTTTATATATTAGATATCCAAAGTTCTACTTTTCGACTGTTTTCTGTCCGAAAAACGACGTTTTTTGACACATTCGAATAAAAAATAAATTATATAACAAATAGACCGTTTAAAGAAAATATTTCACGACAATAACTTTTTTAAATATAATATTAAAGTTAAACTTAAAAATTTATATTATCATTATATTATTGATCTATTTTTTCATATACTATATGAAAATATACTACTCGAATGTGCATGCATGAAAATATTGTAAATATTCGCTTCCTATATGCGTAACTATCAGACGACTACCTTTTCCAGACGGCTGTTTTAACCCAGTTGACAAGCCTTCAATAAAGGCTTGTCGTGCACTTGTTATATGACCATCCTGCCATACTTTTTTGACCGTATGTCCTTGGTTAACCCACGTCTCATCCATGTAGTAATTTTTTTTTGATATTCCGAAATTCCTCAATTTTTCGGAGATAATTTCTTCTCCATACTATTATTTCCTGACGTTCAATGAGAATGCTTTTCCTGTCGACTTTTCCATACGTAAATTTCATTTCGTGTAAAATTTTCCTCAAAGTTTCTTTACTCATTTGTGGGACCAATTCATGATCGCTAACTGCCTCCAGAACTTTTTGCAAAGTGGGCAGCTCATTTCTGATAAAGAAACTGTGAATAGTTGTGCGTATACTGTTTTTGGCTTCTTCATCAACTGTGATTTTTTTTCTTCCGCTACTAGTTTTTGGCGTTTTTACTTCCCCATGAATTTTGTTTTCTCTTAGTATTTTGTAAACTGACGATTTTGGTACACCCGTATAATCAGAGCACATATCAACTAATTTATCTTTTGTAATTGTGGAAGTTAATGATGTTGGAACGCCCGGTTGGTTATTCGGAGGTACATCCGTAGAATTACAGCACATATGCACTAAGTTATCTTTTGGTCGCTGATGATCTCTTTCAAGACAGTGAAATACTCGAAGTACAATTTGTTTTTCACTTAGCGACCGAGACTTCGACCGTTTTACCTTTTTCGACGTTGAAGGCCCTTCAATGTCTTCCATTTTTTGCATAGTTTTAGAACGGTGTAGAAATATTATTATTTAATGTTTAAACACTTATTAGCACTAATATTTTCACCAATTGTTCTTACAACACGTCGATTACTTACTAACTTAACTGTAAAACTTACAATTCACACCGTATAATTCAAAACCCGATGTTACGCTCGTGGTTAGAAATACACTACTGAGAACGTCATCGACGAGATGGATTTTACGCGTAACAGACAAAGACACAAATATCGCTCCGTACACCGATGCCATTAGTTGTAACAAATACTGAACAATCCATAAAATAATTAATTTTAAATGATCAAGAAATGTATAAGTATTACTCATTACTGATTTTTGTTATAATTAATATCTTTTATTAGTACTATGATTGTATATTATCTATAATTTGCCACAACTTACAACTCTACTACTTACTCTATTTTGGTTCTGCTAAAAACTAGTAAGGTAAAATTGAGATATGACAACACGTTTCACTCTCAATCATTATTTGTTTGAGTATAGGTACTTGCTAATCTAAAATGCCGAAACTACTTGTAATGACTAAGGGGCTGCAAATCTGGGCGCAAATGAGCCCATTATTTTTGATGACCCGAAAAAGGTTGATAGCACTTATGTGTGGGCCTATATCGTATTTATTACCAGTGTGTAATTATCTGTATTACCTATATTTTAATCAGGTACTTAATATTTTTAAACTAATAATGTTTCATGTTTTTTTTTAATTGGAAAAATAATATCTGATTGATTTCGAAAAATTAACTACTAAATAAAGAAAATACATTAAAACCATTTAAATGTAATTATAATAATCTAATTAGTTATTGAAAACCAGTGAACAACTTATTAATATGTTAAAATAATAAGACTAAAATAGTAAATTTTCTATTGATTTAACCATAATTATATTGACTAAAAATTAAAATGTAAAAACTGATTATAATATAGCTAACTTAAATTTTACACATTCTCTATTCTTAAGTGACTGGCGCCATTATGTATTCAGTTTTCTGTATCTTTAATCAGAATGAAATGGTACCTTATTGGATTGATTTTATCTTATTTTTCTTTTTGTAATTTTTTTAGAAAATTTCCTAGAAACTAAAATTTGTATTATTCGAAAGTTGATAGAAAATTTCGATGCCTGAATCTTTTTCAAATCGTTATCGGGACAACTTAATCAATTTCTAGAGTCACAACAACAAAAGACCTAATTTGCAAGAAATTATGTAGATACGATGGCAAGATAGTCTTCGAATTTGAAAATATCGCTGTCGAGATGACAATCTGGAAGGAATTAGTGGGTTGAATGTCGTAAAAAGGGCCTTATCCCTCTGTCGATCTCTGCATTATCGGCCGATCTACTAATCCGAAGCCCGAAAGACAGAGTTGCCTTGTCTTCTCTGTCACTTTTTCTTTTTGCCTCGCTTTCTTTTTCTTTTTCTTCATGCCTCGTGCCTTAGACGCGACGTCTTTAATGCCACTTAATAAATAAAGACGATTTAAATATCATCTTTCTATGAACAACAAACAAATTTATTAAATGTAGACTTTAAATATAAAGCAATTGTTATAGTTTTTATTTTTTGAATACCTTATAAGATTAATATAAATAAATAATGAAACGAAAGTACGTAATAGGTTTAGTTTAATTTAAAGTCATTTTAAAATGGGATCTGAGAGTGGCATAATGGGCCATGTTCACATAGTTAGTCGCTATACAAGTTATTCTAAATAATCAGTTTGTTAAAAAAGCCAAAAGTTTTTAAATTAAAACCAATTTAAATTTGAAATGTGTACGTTATCGGGAATAGACCAATCAGCTTGTGTCGAATTTTTTTTGTTATGCAAAACCAAGCCAACGAACAAACCGACACATCGAATGTCGAAGTGAACGCACATCTTAGTGACACTTAGAATTGACACCACCTAGACTACCTAACCAAACATTCGTTGTTGTTTTTTCTCAATTCTCGATTTATTTCTTCTGTCTTTGCTAATTGGTTTAATTTTATTATTAATTTGAATTTGTCAGCTGGATTTATAAAAGCTGATTCATGTGTTTTACCAATTGCAAACCAAGAAATGATTACTGCATTTTTTAAACAATATTCAATTTATAAGTGCTAAAGTTAAGCATGTTAAGACAGAAAGGTATGTAACACTTTATTTATAATTTGTTTTAATAGTAGTTACAGTTTATATGGAATAATACACCTTATAATAAAACAGTAAAATAGTAAAACAGTGTTTCAAAAATAAACATTTTAACTTTACCCTTTACCTCATTTATATGTATAAGAAAAATATATTTTTCTTATAATATATTAAAGTACACTGGTATCCACAAATATAACACTAGAAATTGGGATGGTATATTTGTATCTTGAAGCAACAAGGGCCAATTTCTAATTTGAGCAAGAGAATGACTTTTAAAGCTGTGCTGTTGGTATTATTTCTATAATTAGAAGTAAAAGTATAATTATGTATTACCTGAGAAATAGCAAATTTATTATTGTATAAATCGAGTTTATACAATTTGCCTACCTCAAAAATTAAAACTAAATAACATCTAAAACTATCTAGAAGGGTAGTGCACATGTATTTACTGTACTACTATTTTTATTTGGTCGAGGATTACCTACTTGCTACAGGTCAATGCAAATAATTGTAATTTAAGTACATTTTTGTGTATAAATGACTACTTTTTGTAAATATACAAACTCTTGCTGTTACAACTATTATACACATGTCTAGTATTTACATGAACAAATCTACGATAATACTGCTATATTGAAATAATAAAAGCAAATATGTTTATATTTTATAAAATAATTTGGACATAGGAAAATTATAAAAATTCGAGAGACGCTAAAATGGTGGTTCCCACCTTATCGAGACTGAGGCCCACAAGGGTAAACTTGTATCGTAAAAAAACGAGAAATGATTTAACTTGGAACGAAAGACCGAAAGCCGATAGTAGTATTAGGAGGATGAATTTATTGGTTTGTAAAGCATTGGCATTACTTAGGTTAACCATGTGATGATTTCCACAAGCCTTAATTTTTAAAACCATTCTATATCGCCTTTTGATTAGGGTTTACAAACTTGTTCGAGCATTTTATCCAATAATAATTGACCATTTTACCTCTTAAGCCTGCTCATGTAAAATATTTGGGCTTCTTACTTCGCCTATTTATATTATATTAATAGAGGACAGAAGGATGAGTATTGCAACTTTGTTAAAAGAAATAAATTGGCATTCAATTCAGAATTATGTTCAGTAAGTGACTGATATTTATTTATAAAATAAAAATGACTACCATCGCATCAAATCTATTCGAAAAAATTTAATATAATTCGCAATATCAACTATAATACAAGAAGCCAATCTGACTTTCATGTACGGTAAACAATCTCTAAAAGTTCCCAAAATACAATTTTTATTAAAGGTTTACAAAAATTTAATAAACTGTCTAAGAAATTAGAAAAAAAAAACAACAATAAATGTATTCAAAAGTATCCTCAAACAATACTTGATAAATAAACAGAACGGATATATTTTCTTGTGATAATACTCTTTAAACCTGCCCTTTTTTAAGTAATTCCTTTAATTTATTGTTATTTTACCCCTCGTTTTACCCGTATTAATTATAAATTATTTCTGTTCTGAGATCTTTATTTTAAAAAATTACTTGATGTCATATTAATACTACCTACTATATTTAAATTATTAGTAGTTTCGTGACTATAAGTTATAGCAACTTATAGCCACAAAACTATTTTTGTGTTAAAGTAGATCCATAGAGAGCAATATAATTTACAAAGGCCTTCTTTCAACATAAAAACAAATGACAACTTCATAATTAAAATAAAAACACAACAAAATAACTCGGTATCATAATTGATCAAAATTTGAAATGGGTTGATCACATTACGTCATTAACCAAAGTTAGAAGATTCATTTTTAAATTTTATGAATTGAGGAAATGTATGACTAGAAGTTTACTAGTTATTATTTACAATTTTCTGGTTGAATCTATTTTGCGATATGGTATAATGTGGACTATATGATATTGCACTTCAACTCCTTAATGTAATCCAAAATCGTATAATTAAAATTATCTACAAAAAAACAGCATTATATACTACCTCTCTTTTATATAATAAAAAAGTGCTTTGTATAAGGACATTATATTATCTGTCTTGCTGTACCTTTATTTCTGGAAAGCCTGAATTGAGATACACTACAAATTATTTGCAATAAATATCAAAAGAAGCATACAAACACATTTTTAAATAACTTGGCATTTAAGAGCCATTCACACATCACAGTTGATACTTGATAGGCACAGCCAAGCATTATTTTGATTTTTGCCAAATAAAATATCCGGTTAATTATTCTATCGGGTTGCAACAGAGAGCCAGTAAACTTGATGGTGTTTTTGTGGCTAGGGGCGAAATAGTAGTAAGCTTAAGTTAGCACCACCATAAAAAATGGCCTCCAAAATGGCTATGGTTATAACCCGCTTTAGAAATATCACTTTTAGAATCAACAGCTGTTGTTTGACTGGTCGTTGGAGAATGTTTGCAATGTATGGAATGTTAAGAATGTTAGGAATGTTAGACGTTAGGAATAATTGGAATTCCTAAAATTAGTAATTTAAGAAATGCATAGGCTGATTTTAAGAAATTTGATATAAAAGTAGTTAGGATGAACCGAAAATTCTGAAAATCAATAGAGTTCTAGGTTAGAAATAATTATTCAAGAAAATCAAAACCGCAAGTCAATCAGAACTTTCGTTCTAGAGTTATCGTGCCGGCATACATACACACAGACTCAGAATGATCGGAAACATGAAAAAAGTTTTAAAAAATGGGGGTAAGAATAATTTTTCGTCTGCACGAATGCAATACTGAGGCCCCATAGGAAGGGCCTCAGTAATTGAAATAAATAGGAATCTACAAAAATACTAAAAATCATAACTTTATTAAATATTTTATTATTTTTAGATCTGCCAAGCAAGTATATGGAGATAATGCGATTTTCCATGAATAACTTGAGAAAAGGAGATATTTGCACAGTAAACGGAATAATTACCAGAGTTGAGTCGGATACAGGAAAAAAGTATCCGAGTACCGGATACGGATACTTACGATGTATCCGGATACTTTTTAGGATACTTTCACCTAAAAAGTACTCGGATACAAGTATCCGGATACTTTAAAGGATACTTTTACGGATACTTTTAAAGTGAGTTAAAATAATGTTCTCATACCAATAGTTATAATTTATATGAGCTCAGAATATTAATTTATTTTAGAGAGGTTTACAAGTTTATTATTAATAATGTAATTTCTGGAATATAAAACAGCAAGCGCCTAAGTGAGTGAACACTTGTGTACCAATAAAATATATGTTAAAATGATTTTTACGATTTTATTAATACTTCACAACTAATGTCATTATTCCTTCAATCTACGTTTCCCCAGCTTCCGAGTTGACTTAAGATTAGATTAACATGTAATAGCTGCTACACTACCTCCCTTCTTAAAAAAACATTATAACATCACAACAATTATAAAATATAACAATTAATTAACTAAATAATAAATAATAATAATAATAATTAAGTGTTTTGGCAATCAATATTTATATCGAATAGTAGGCAGGTTTCAATCTATCAATGGAAATATTTGTCGGTTTATTTTTAAGGTTAACACAAAAAAACTTTTCGTTTATTGAGATTACTTTAAAGGGACCATCATAAACAGGCTGTGCAAAAGTTTTACGGTTTTCGTTCTTTATAAAAACATGCGTAGAAGTTTTAAGATCTTTGGAGACAAAAATATGTTTACGTATGTTTTGCCTTGACGGTATAAATTTTAAATTACTCATAAACGATTTTAATTGATCTGCAAATAATGTGGAAGAACTCTCTGTAGAATTTTCAAAAAATTCACCAGGTAATTTAAGGGTAGATCCGTATAGAAGTTCTGCGGGTGTACATCCCAAATCTTCCTTCAGGGAATTACGTATACCTAATAAAACGAAGGGAAGCGCATCAAGCCATTGTCGTTTCGATTGACATTTTAGAGAGATTTTAATTTGTTTATTGAATCTCTCTACAATACCATTAGACATTGGATGATAGGCGGTGGTACGAATTTTGCAAGAACCTATGAGATTTAACAGTTCTCTCCATAAGTTTGATTCGAATTCCTCTATCGGTGGTTATCGTACTGGGAATTCCAAATCTAGATATCCAACCGGAAATAAATGTTCTTGCTACAGTTGCAGCTGAAATGTCGACCATTGGGAAAGCCTCTGGCCAGCGGGTAAATCTGTCGATACAAGTAAGTATGTATAAATATCCTTTACATTGAGGTAAGGGACCGATAATATCAATATGAATATTTTCAAAACGGTTGTTTGGACAACTAAATTCACCAAACTGTGATTTTGTATGCCTTGTAACCTTATGTTTTTGACAGTTGAGACAACATTTTACCCAGCTTTTAATATCATTATTAATATTCGGCCAAATATAACGGGATTTAGTAAGGTGTTGTGTTGTTTTAATCCCCGGATGTGATAGGTTATGTAAAGTTTCAAAAATTACTTTTCTATATTCTTTTGTTACGTATGGTCTTGGCTTTCCTTGACTAACGTCACAAATAATAGATTTTGAGGAAAAGGGTAAGGTGAATTCTTTAAACAAAAGTGAAGTAGTATTTGCAGATATTAGATTCATAAGCTCTGTATCATATTGTTGACTATCAGCTAATTTACCAAAGTCTATTTTCTCGTGAACTGCATAATCTATTGAGTTAATTTCAATTCTACTTAAAAAATCAGCTGCTTTATTATCTACGCCTTTGACGTATCTAATATCTGTTGTAAATGAAGCGATGTAATCTAAATGTCGAATTTCTCTTGGGTTATACTTTAGTGATGCTGAGGTAATCGCAGAAACTAAAGGTTTGTGGTCTGTTAAAATATGAAATGTTCTACCTTCGATAAAGTAACGGAAATGTTTAAGAGTTAAATACACTGCTAATAGTTCCCGTCCAAATGTACTATATCGAGATTCGACAGGAGTAAACTTTTTTGAAACCAATTTGAATCAACTTTTTGCTGTAAAACGGCACCGACTGAAGAACCCGATGCGTCAACCATGATACTTGTTTCGGCATCTTGTATTGGAAAAATTAATAAACACTGCTTTGATAGAGTTAGTTTAATTTCGTCAAATGCGTGTATGGTGGTTTCTTTCCACTCTATTATTTTATTTTCATCCGCTTTTGATTTCGATTCAGAAAGCAAAATATTTAAAGGACGTAAAATGTCTGCGCATTTTGGTATAAAGCGATGATAAAAATTAATCATACCTAGAAATTTCCTAAGTTCTTTAATAGTTTTCGGTCTTACAAAGTTATTTATGATATCTACTCTCGTTTGGGAAGGTTCGATTCCTTTTGCACTTATCCTGTGTCCTAGAAATGTTAATTCCGGTGAAGAAAATTCACATTTATCTATGTTAATCAAGATACCATACTTAACGAGCCTTTCAAAAAGTGTTTCTAAATGCCTGAAATGTTCTTCCGCGTTTTTACTTGCTATCAGAATATCGTCAATGTAAACGAAACAAAAATCTAAGTCATTAGTAATCTCATGCATAAATCTCTGAAAGGTCTGAGCTGCGTTTCTTAACCCGAATGGCATTGTGACATATTCAAAAAGACCGAATGGAGTGCATATAGCAGTTTTTGGAATATCAGTAGGATTTACAGGAATTTGATGGTTGGCTCGAATAAGATCTATTTTCGAATACACTGAGGTGCCATGAAGTTGCGAAACAAAGTCATGTATATGAGGAATAGGATATCTGTCTGGTATAGTATTATTATTTAACGCTCTATAATCTCCACATGGTCGCCAACTTCCATTCGACTTTGAAACCATATGAAGAGGTGAAGACCAATTGCTAGAAGAAGGTTTTATAATGCCTAGCTTTAATAGTTTCTCAAACTCCTGTTTCGCAATTTTAAGCTTTTCTGGTGGTAACCTACGGGGTTTAGAGTAAACTGACGGACCTTTTGTCTCTATAAAATGCGAAGTGTTGTGTTTTACGCCAGAAAAAATATCTTGTGATGTAAGGTTAGGAAATTTTTTAAGTAAATGCTCAATACCTTGTGAAATTTTATGTGTTACCAATGTACATTTTAAAGTTTTTTTATTAGATTTAATTCCATTTATTGTTGACATTTCTATAGAACTAATAAGTTTATAATTTTGCATGTCAACTAAAAAATTAAAGTTATTTAAAAAATCGGCTCCGAGTATCGGTTGTTTAACGTCTGCGACTATAAATTTCCATTGAAAGATTTTATTTAAACCAAAATCTAAAGACAACGGCCTATATCCATATGTGCATATTTTTGACTGATTTGCAGCTTGTAAATATGTATAAACTTGTTTATTTTTATAATCTACTGCATTGGGTGGCAAAACACTTACCTCACTACCAGTATCAACTAAAAATAATTTGTTTCTTAAAAAGTCTTTGATAAAAAATAGACGACTGTTGTGAACAAATCCAGCTAAATTCGTCGTCGTTATTCGCTGGTATTGTCGTTTTTTTCTTGCCAGTTACAAGGTAGTACGCACTTTCTTGCATTTCTTCCAAATTTGAAGTGGTACCAACAAAAAGTACCGTCGCCGCGATCTTTTTTAGGTGGACTGTGCTTAACCATTTGCTGAACCATTGCTTTTAGCTCGTTAACCTCCAAAGAAAGTTTTTTGAGCTCAGTATCTGATGTACTTTTGATGGAATTAACCTCGCTTATTTCAATAGCTTCTAGCATGTTGTCTGCTATATCGGCCAGTTTGTTAATTTCCATTGTTTCTTTGTGGGCTGTCAATGCGAGACGTGTTTCAGAAGGTAAACGTTGTAGAAATAATTCCTTGAAAAGTGTTTTATCCTCTAAACCAGATCCTAGGAGTTGCTGCATATATCTTAAAATTTGAGAAGGTTTTCGATCACCGCATTCTGAGGTTGATAATAGAAATTGGACCTTTTTTGTATCAGAAAAAGTAAACCGTTTTGTTAATTCTTGTTTAAGATTTAAGTACGACTCATTATTTGGTGCTGTTAATAAAATATCCCGTACTTCTGTTGCAATTTCTGGAGTTAATGACGCTACTAAGTAGTTATATTTAGTTAGGGGATCGAATATGTTTCTTGTTAAAAAAATTGCTTCTACTTGAGCGAACCATAAATGTGGGTCACGTGACCAAATTTCCGGTAGTTTCGGATTGGAACTTAAAACTGTCGGACTATATTCCTGTTGCTGCTGGCTGTTTAATGGACTTCTCTGGCGTTGTCTATTCGTAGGCATCTTTATTGTCGGGGTCACCAAATTGTACCAATAAAATATATGTTAAAATGATTTTTACGATTTTATTAAAACTTCACAACTAATGTCATTATTCCTTCAATCTACCTTTCCCCAGCTACCGAGTTGACTTAAGATTAGATTAACATGTAATAGCTGCTACAACTTGTATTGTGCTATTATGCAATAAGATTGATTATGAGTAACAATAAACAATACTAGGCATAAATAAATTATCGAAAATGGAAAATAATATAACAGAAACAGGAAAAAACTACTCAATAAATTGTTTATTATTTTTATTCTGTGAATATAAAACATTAAAACAAAATGAACAATAAAACATAAAGGTGCGTGTAAATAAAACGAGTCGCGCCTGAACCGCGCCAAAAACCAGCCAGTGTCGTGTCCATATAAATCTAAAGAAATAAGCTCGTTGTTGGCTCGACTTGCCATGTTTATACAATCTTTCGATAATCTCGTCAGTGTCAGATGTATTCGACAATCCATTTTTTTTTGTGGATCCTCTGACGAGCGGTACTTGGTAGAGTCGAAAGAAAGAGGAGTGAGAGATTGCTGAATGTTTCGTTCTGGTATAGGCAAAGCAGGCTCGTATATTTGATCTTGTCAGATATGTATACTTTATTGATATTGATGACGACATAAATAACACATGATCAGTAACATTATGAGCAACAACGTCATACATGTATGAGTACATTATAACCATATAATCATTCAGCATATCATTATACTTATAATATTTTTATTTATATTTGATTTTATTTATATTTATTTGTCAAGCGATTTAAATTAAATTTTGGAGAGATATTTTACACCAAATTCTATATTCTCTTTTATTTTTACATTTTTTTTTATTTAAGCTGATTTTCCGGGATATTTTTTTTAATTGTACCATTTTTTAAAAAACTGTACTTTAAACAAAATAGATACTGAAATTACCTTAACTATCTTTAAATTCCAAATTTCTACTCTTTTCCTTTTCCTGTTGCTATGCGAGCAGAGGCGTCTTTTAATATTTTTAAATTCGGTGATATAATGTACAATTAAAAAAATATATCGTTGTTCTTATCTTTATTATATAATATTTGCACGGGGTGATTTATGTGGATTATTAAGAAATTATTTATACGAGGTCATTTAGGTGGATTATAAATAGAGTAACTGAAGTACTATCATTTTTAAACAGAAATGCTTTTTTAAGTGTTTGGAAATGTAATGTTAAAACTAAAGTATTTTTTTATATTTCATTTTCGTTAATTTTAATTGGACACTTGGCAAGATCGCGCATTTGAAATGACAGAGCAAGACCGATATAATTTTAGTAAATAAGCCGATTTAAACGATCCCTGAATGATCCTCATATAAGCACTTTATAAATAAAAAAACAATTAATTTATGGGTGTTTCTGGTGGTATATTTAAAAAGAAGTACTCTCCTTCCTAAGGCCTAAAATGTTTGTTTGGTAAAAAAATGTATTTTTAAGGAAAGGGCGTCTTCCCAATATTTACCCTGCTTACCTTGTAGTGAATTATTCCTATTTCGATATTGCTTCAACTTATTCAATTTTGTATACTTCAAAGTTAAGAAATTATGACAAACTACGGCTATTTTGTAAAGGCTAACGAGTAAGACAGATTTTTCTGTCAATATTAACATAATAATATGTTTGATATAAAAATTTAGATCATCCTGTAATTACCAGCTCAGGATAAATAAATAAATAAATTTTTTTAAACGAAACTTATCCACGGAACATTGATTTTTTTATTCTTTTCAAGACCAAACAAATTAATCAATTTTGACACATCCAAATTACGCCTTTAATTTTATCTTATCATTATATTCCTAAAAAAAAAACGGAAATAAATCTCTATAAATTTAATAAAGTATTTAATCTATTCTACAGAACAACTTTTTAGTGAAACAAACATTTTTGACCTAAAAAAACTCTATTATTATAGAATCCTATCGCTGCAACAAAAAAATAAAAATAAGTTAATTTCTATTGATCATACGCATAATACTAGACACAAACAAAACGCAGAAATTAAAACGGAAAAGGCAAATAAATCAATCTGTCAACGCTCTAATTATTACATTACTCCCAGAATATATTCCCTAGTTCCTCAATCAATAAAAAAACGAATAATGTATCTTTATATAAAAATAAAATTAAAACATGGCTTGCAAATTTATCTATTATCGATTTACAAATATGTTTAGGTTTTTTGCATTAGTCTCCACATTTCCACACTCATTCTTTTTTTAATATATTTTTATTGTTTGTTATGATTTTATGATAAATTTTTTTTTTTTTTTTTCATTATTTTTTATTATTGTTATTATTATTATGTTCAATTATAATTCTATTACTCTTATTATTCATGTTATGATTGTTATTATTATTATGTTCAATTATAATTCTATTATTTTTATTATCAATGTTATTATTGGTGTTGTTATTATTATTATTATCTTGAATTATAATAATATTACTATTACTATTATTATTACTTTTACTATTACTATCTCTTTTATCTTACATAATATTTACATTAATGTGCCGATGATTAATTGATGTCCCATAACAAGTTCGTCTTCATGGGACTGTCCTCAATTTATTTTCCACAATATAAATATGTGTGAAATAAAGTTCATCTTTATTGTGGTTTCTTTTTTTATATCATGTATTCAATTAATTTTAAGATTGTATGTATATTGTTATTTGGGAAATAAATTATTATTATTATTATTATTATTATTATTATTATTATTATTATTATTATTATTATTATTATTATTATTATTATTATTATTATTATTATTATTATTATTATTATTATTATTATTATTATTATTATTATTATTATTATTATTATTATTATTATTATTATTATTATTATTATTATTATTATTATTATTATTATTATTATTATTATTATTATTATTATTATTATTATTATTATTATTATTATTATTATTATTATTATTATTATTATTATTATTATTATTATTATTATTATTATTATTATTATTATTATTATTATTATTATTATTATTATTATTATTATTATTATTATTATTATTATTATTATTATTATTATTATTATTATTATTATTATTATTATTATTATTATTATTATTATTATTATTATTATTATTATTATTATTATTATTATTATTATTATTATTATTATTATTATTATTATTATTATTATTATTATTATTATTATTATTATTATTATTATTATTATTATTATTATTATTATTATTATTATTATTATTATTATTATTATTATTATTATTATTATTATTATTATTATTATTATTATTATTATTATTATTATTATTATTATTATTATTATTATTATTTAATTACGAAAATTATTGGCTAGACACTGTATATTTTTTCTGTGTGTACAATTTTTTCTATAAATGGATTTTCCGTATAATAAATAAATAAAAGGTATAAAAAACTATTAAAAGTAAGAAACTATAAAAATATATTTTTAATCCAAAGACAAATTAAATTGTTTATAGGGGATCCTTTTATCAGTATTACTTACCAACCTATACAGGGCGATTCATAGCTATTGGGACATAGGCTAAGGGCAGGTTATTTGGACCAAATTATTTTTTTTTTCTGATAATGTCCTTATATATTTATGAATTGGTATCAAAATCGGCACAGAGAGGCAATTTTAAAAATTTAAAAATTTTGTTTTGGAAGCGGCATGCGTGGACAAACATAAAAATATAATTTTAGACTATTATAGATCTTTACTGTGTTCTCATGTCAATTATTAACCATATTTTCCAAGTCGAAATTTTTATTTCAATTTTAGTTTTCGAATCTACACACATTAAAAAATTTTTGGGATTGATAAAACGTCAAAACCTAATTCTGAACCAGTATGGATCTTTATTGTACACTTATATCGTTTGACCATTTTTTGCAAGTCAAGATGCCCTTCCCAAATTGTAGTTTTAAATTTTTCACACTACTTAGAATCATTAAAATTATTTTAGGGGGTGGTTAAACGTCGAAACATAATTTTAAACTTTTATGGATCTTTATTGTGTCCTTATGTCGATTGACCATTTTGTTGAAATATAAATTGGATTGGGAGATGGTTTCTTTGAATTTTTAACCCCACTGTGGTCTTTTGAGATATTTTAGGGGATGATCAAACGACGATGCATAATTTTAAATGTTTTTGGATCCTATGCCTTTATGACCATTGATAATTTTTTCAGTTGTAATTCATCCTAAAACTCTTGTTTTTCTATAATTTACCCCTTTAAATTATTTTAAGGGGTATTAAAAAATCTAAGGGGTGGTCAGACATGGTCAAAAATTGGTTAATCTTTTGGTGCAGTTAGTTTTAAAAAATATTATCTTCGGGGGGCCAGTGGGCACTCGGCTAGTAATATATTTTTTAAATATTTAGGGTTCTGAGGGTGGTGAAAAAAAGTTAGTTGATGGTCCAACATGGTCAATAGGTGATTAAACTTATGTTGCTTCTAAAACTGAAATTTTCGGATTTCGTGGGGTCAGCTTCGCAGAGCTACTTTGGACTATTATTTAGAATATTGTTATGTAATATTTTATATTTTGTTACAAAGGGCGCCACACGGAAAAAAAAAATGTAGAACAAATTTCTACAATTATACATTTTTTCTCTACAATAAATAGTACATATAGGGACAGGGACAATTTGTAGTAAAAATTTCCAAATATTTGTAGAGAATGTATTGTAGAGTTATTATCTACAAGATGCAGTAAAAATATCTAAATGCATCATAAGAATTGTTCTACAAATTGTTATAATTTTTGCTATTCATTGTATGAATTTATATTAAAAATGTATTGCGTTTTGTAAAAATAAATACGAAAATTTTACACAATAAATAGTAAAAATCATACAAATTGTAGTAATTTTTAATAAAATTTGTAGTAGTATTCCATAATTATTATAATTATTATAATTATAACCTAGAAAAAATGTTCCTTAATAAAATATTCAATTTATTGTTTTAATATAAAAGATACAAAGTCTTAATTACATTATGCAATAAATAACAGTCTCAGTTGGCTTTTCTGCGTCTGAAAAATATGAAATAAAAATTAATAACTATTGAACTGTTAATACCCTTAAAACGGGGATATTTATCACGTTTACACTGATTTGGATAATAAATGACTAAGTCAGATAACTAACCAAAATGAGAAGTAGGTATATCACAATTAAGACAAAAAAACATCATTGAACTTGGCACAACATTCGATCGTTGGGCACAACATTCGATCGTTGGCAACTATTTTTTTTAAAATAATCTACTAAGGTTATTTAAATTAGTTATCTAAAGGTAAATTATTCAGAAACAATATTAAATGTACTTACCACTAATAGAAGTTATTATTAAAATTTTCTCAAACGCATCGGTACTTATAATATAATAATGTGTTATACTCGTATATGTCCCATGCTTTGTTGTGTGAACATGGCGAACGGCTACTGCTGTCTGGCCATTTATGATCGACGTCAGAAAACGTTGGCCAATAGCAGAATTCTGTTTTATTCAAATGACTTAAAATTTCTACAATATTATAGAATATTTTTGAACAAAATTGAATTTTTTTCATAAGAAGGGATGTAAAGTATTACTATTTTTTGTAGAGAAAATTACTATTTTTTGTAGAGATAATTATTAATATGTGTACAAATTTTTACAGAAGTTAGTAGTAGTAATTACGATAATTGTAATAAATTTTTATTTCCATAAACAATAGTAAAATATACTGAACATTGTGGTCTTTTTTTCCTATTGTAGAATTTTATTCGACAATTCAATTGCTACAATAATGAATAGTTTTTAACTATAAATTGTAGTAAAATTTTCTACAAAAAGTTAAATATTTTTCTACAAGTTTCCTACTACAACATTGTAGTAAAATTTTCTAGTCACATTTTTTCCGTGCATGTGAATGAATGCTGATGATGAAATTAAGTGGCAACTTTTTTTGACGAATCTTTTTATTAGAAAATATGATATAAACATCATTTCTACGTAATATGGGTACTCTTGTTTAAACACGATAATTACACCCGTGTTCGATAAAAACGCAATTGCTATATTTTGGTCCAAATAACCTGTCCTTAGCCTATGTCCCAATAGTTATGAATCACCCTGTATATTTAACTGTGCTTATTCTTGCTTTATTTGTATTTTTTTTTTTTCAATATTTTCATTCCCTTATTTCGTTAGTGCTAGAGACTGAACGGTTCAAGAAGTGATTTCGTGTTTGTTTGACCGTTGCGTGACCGTGAATGAAAATTATGTCCTAAGAACGAGAGAACAGTAGTCCAGGATTATACGCATTGCTGAATCCTGCAGGATCGCAAGAACCCCTCAAATAAAGGACCGCAATCAGTTGGAATTAATTTCTATACTTAAGGAAAATCACTCCAAAACGATTTGTTTTGGTAAGATACTTATTTACAGAACATTATTGATGAATGAATAATAAGAAAACTGGCGTTGATTTGATTCAATGAAAAATTAGTATAAAAGTATAACCAATAAATTAAATATCTTAAAATGTATTATTCACGTTCAAACATTTTTCTTTAATGCAAAAGGTCAGACAATAATTTAAAAAGACTGCCTATTTAGTCAAAATACAAAAATACAAATTCCTTATTTTTTGTCAGATTTATGAAATAAGTAATATTTGTACAGTCACTTCGTTTATCGTTCAATAACAAAACGAATAAAAAACAGACAAATATATAACCGTATTAATTTTTAGGCTGCAGCTTTTAGTGATTAAAAATTCCTTTTAAGCATATAAAACGGCGTTCGCCATGAATGGCAAATTTAAAATTGCGATTGTTCAGAACGAGTAGGGTATTTGTATTGTTTCCGCAAAATACGATGCTGCTGGCTTTTCAATCAGCGTGATTTGCTTTTCTTTTAGACAATTCAGTCCGCTCTCCAATGTTTTCCGATAAAAGTGTAATTTCTGGAAACGCCGTGTATATCTTCAACGATTACAGGGTCGGACCAGCCAATTATTTTGAAAAAAATTATAATATAGAAATTAAAAATGGAAAAAAGATAAATATTTATTTGAAATTATATAATTATTCACGTACAAAGCGAAACGAACAATAATTGGCCTCATAGTCATTTTTATTAGTATAGACCAGTCGAATTTACCCATTTAGAGGGAAAATTTTTTTAACTGGACTTTGATAAGTGTAAATGGAGCTTGTAATAACTAATAAAAATAAAAAATAAATGCAACCCAAGGGGCTGAAGTAACGTTTTAAGGGGTTAAAAAGGGGTAAAAAATGATAATAACCGTGATTTCCGGCGAAAGTTGACGTTAAAAATTTATAATGCAAAAGTTGCAGATCAAGCAAAATTTACAGCATTTGGCTTTTTTGTTTTTATATTTCATACAAACAAGAATGGAGATATATAATGCGTGGCATTCTAAATTATAATTTTAACAGTTTAACCGACCCTCCTTAACCCCCATTATAAAACTGCACTATGTCAGTTTGCCTCCCAGGTAGACATCGGTAAATATTTAGTTTAATCTTTATGATATAGGTACATACCTAACATAGACACAACTATTAAGTTTCTTGAATTAATTTAAGCCAGTGCAATATTTATATTTTATATTGTCTTTAAAAAATTGTAACGTAAGTTTATAAAATCCTCAGTCTGACACTGTTAATCAGTACCTCTAGCTAGGGCATTTTTCTATAACATCAAATTCATTAGGGACAACCTACAAAATAAAAAATTATTCATATAAAATTGTACTACGGTCAAGAAAATATCCTTGTTTAAGGGTCGATCTTTTCACCTCTGAGTAAAGTTACGTGTATGTTTACTCGACAGATTAACAAACAATAGCCCTATAGTTTATTGAGCAAGTAGTTACTTTCAACTTTAATCAGAGGTGAAAAGACTGGCTCTTAATAAAATATATAATAAAATTGACATTTTTTTTTGAAGTCATACTTTTTTGAAACTACGTTTGTCTTTTGTTGGAAACAAAAAAAATTCGCTCAATGCATAGTTGGCTATAAAACACATGACTGCTCTGTATACCGTGGAAAAAAAAAGCAACACATAAATTACAACAACTGTAATTTGGAAATAAACAAACATAACCTCAACATTATTAGTAATATTTTTCACCTGAAATGTTTTCGGTAACAATCGTTGAATTGACACACATAGGTACCTACCAATGATTTATTAAAGTCGCAGTTTTATTTAAACCTAATTTTTGATAAATACAATACACAATTAAAATTGTCTCATGTTGATTTTTAGAGTTTGACAGCTTGATTGGAAAGTTGGAAACGTTGAGAAAAAAGAATATGAAGTAGATATAGACGACATAAATACTATTTTGTGATATGACAAGTGGAGGCACTTTGAGTCATATTTGGATTAATTTTAAGTCAATAATTTCATATTTAAAAATTGACGGAATGAAAATGTTTTTATATTATTTAAATCACGCTATTTAAAAACAATTGCATTTATTCTCACCAAAACTGACTAGCTAGAGTTTGACACATGTCGTAAAAGGGTAATGCAAAAGTGCAGACACTTTTAGTACCGTCATTGCATCTATTTATTCTATGTCTATGATTTGAAATATTTGTATGCCCCGCCTTACTTTGTGACGTCACTGTGTGCGTAGTGCAAAATAAGGTGATTTTAGCGATTCTAAGCAGGTCATTGTTTGTTTCACGGATCTGTTAACGTGTTGACATCTTCTTTTAGCTAGAGGCTTTCGTGAAAGCATCTCACTTCCTCAACCCACCTAGAAAAGTGAGCCAAAGAGACGCGATTAGCCAGAGCGCAGTGGCGTATCAACAAATAGAGATTAACACGTATGAAAACAAAATTATTAAAATTGAATTAATAATTTTGATTTTTATTTTAAAATAATGTGTTTTATGAAATTGAAATGTAACTGGTAGTTTACTGCAAAAATAAACCAATGGAGAATCTGCCCATGGCTACAATGAATTATTCCTCAATTATTGATATAATTTGTTTCAATTAAAAAAAAAATTAAAACTTATTGCACCATTTAAACCATTCAATTGTATGGAAAAAATATGAAAGAAACAGTTTTTTTATTTTTTGACTAGACTTCTTATCTTGGTATATACAAGGTGACACACCGACAACTTTCCACCCTGAATATGTTCCTGCCAGTAAATAATATGAATAATCGCAAAAACCCGTCAATTTTATTTTCAATGTGGACACTGAGAAGGTCTGTGGGTTAGAAGAGGTATTTTAACTTCAAAATGCGTTTAATCAAATGAAAAAATAACAAATAAAAACTTATAACTAAAATTATTGTTCTGTCAGGTGCTCGTAACAACGTCTCGAGCCTGACTGTCCACTGCCGGTGTTCGACCGCCCGACCCCGATCGTTTCCCTTCACTTCGCGCACCTCACTTACCAGTGGCGTAGCACTTGTGTTTTATAACCACTACAACACCTACAATGAATACTTTTAACACTCGTAGCTCAACCTCCTAGAAGGGGTAGATATTGCCCTTAAAATCTTAAATGGGAAAGGGGGTCGAGTCGCACATCATTTTAAAGGGCATTTAATTATATATCTAATGGTACCCTAATTTATTATCTTCTAACCAGCAGGTTCCGAAAAATTGCGTTTTAAATTTACAGAAGTTGGAACGTGTCTGCACTGAGATTTTTGGTTTTAGTTTAGTATTTAAACAAAAATTATTCTATCGAGTTGAACAACAGGAGGAATATCAAGTCTACACGTATGATTTTTCATTTTTTTGATTACGTGACTTTTACAAAATAACTTCTAATTTGCACAAGAAATTTTAAAAATAAAACATAGAATCTACTTCTACACTATTTTAAAAACTGTTCGAAATATTGTCCAGTAACAAAGTCTGTTTCCGCACTCCTCTCTAACATTTCGGGAACCTTCACCGGGAATTGATCGGCATAATACTGTAACTCACCTTTTAAGATCATCAATATCAGGAGGTTGTGTTGCATAAACAACAGATTTAAGGTGTCTCCAAAAAAAAATCTTAAGGGAGATAAGTCAGGAGATATTGGAAGTTCTCCCCTTCTGCCAATCCAACTGTCTGGAATTCTCTCGTTTAACCACTATAGAACTGGAAGAAGAAAAATGTGGTGTATCAGATCTTGCTGTTTTAAGACGATCAATCATATTAAGGTACAGATCGCCTGTCAAGTTTTCTTCAATAAATAAAGGACCAATAATAATGAAGATTAGGGTTGGCGTTGACTTGATCAGACATGGTTTCACAAAACTCTATTCTTCTATCAAAATCATCTTTGTACAGCTCTTGAAGTATCTGCATTTTATAAGGATAACATATATGCATTTTCAGTGCTCTTCTTACAATCTTGCGTCTGTTCTGCTAATGTTCGTATGGACTAGTTGGCCCTGCAACAAATGGTCCCAAAACCTTAAGTTGAGCTTCTTCATTCAGTACTCGTCGGTTATTTCTTTTTCCATTCTTCACCGAACTAGTTTCCAATAACTTTGCTACCAAATCGAGAATATACCTGTGACTTACATTACGATTAGGATTTCTTTCATTAAAAATAAATGATGTCCTTAGTGCGCATTTTCCAACCTCTTCACAAACGAGAATAATTTCGATTCTTTCCAGTGTAGAGTTAACCATTTTCGCAGTTTATTCACTTAATTAACGGTATCTCTGAACAGTCCAAGTAAAATGGTCCAAATTTGCTAAACAATTATTTTACTTGACAAAAAATAAAAAAATATATAAATAGCAAAAAAGGCAGGCTATCTGTGAAATCTTAAAGATAAGAATTAAAAAAAAAACATTTGATAAATTCAGTGTAATTGCCATCGAAATTTTACTTTTGGATTATTTTTAAACCGAGAATCTCAGTGCAGGCACGTTCCAACATCTGTAACTTTGAAACCCAATTGTTCGGAACCTGCTGGTCAGAAGATAATAAATTAGGGTACCATTGAAAATGCCCTTTAAAATGATGTGCCACTTGACCCCCTTTCCCACTTAAAATTTTAAGGTTAACATGTACTCCTCCTAAGAGGTTTAGCCACGAGTGTTAAAAGTATTCATTGTAGGTGTCCCCCTTGAAAATAAAATTGGGTGGGAAGTTTGCAGTGTGTCATCCTTTAGTATCTATTGCTACAAACAATTAAGTCGAATACTTAAGATTCAATCAAATATGTTTTTCTTTATAGAATCGATTACCTAATGAAGTTTTTTAAATTTTGATGAATTCATGCATGTATTTAAAATTCTGATTTTTGTTATCAAAATGGAAAAAAAATAATTTACTAGGTCAATCTTGCTCTTTTGGCCAAAGATTTGGTCTTCATCGTCCGACCCTTGATTAAAATGGCTTTTTTGCTCATCTTTTATAATCATTTCCTCGCAATTATTAAAGTCCTCTGGTAATTCTTTTTCCGGGTTAAAGCTAAGACTTGACTTCTGAATCATTACAATCTTCAGAAATTTTGTCAAAGTTTAAACAATTGTCTGAGCCTAACAATTTTTACTTAACTCGCAGACCATGTTTTCGACACCTGCATCTGTTACCTTCACAACTGGTTTCGCAGCTGTACGAGATTGTTTTTAACAAATCTTCAGGAATGACTGAGGCTTCTGTAAAACGAGGTATAATTATTTTTGAATTACATATTTGCAATAACTTCATTCCAGTCCCACTTGGTTGCAGTTATTTTATTTCTAAGCCACGTTTGAAGCTAAAAATATGGTATATACATCCGCTCCGACATTTGATGGAAACAAATGATTCGTTTAATTCCTAAAAATGTGAAATACAAAATTTTGATGCTCCCTGGAATATTTTCAAAAAAAAATTGTCACTAGTAATACCACTAGAGGTCAAAAAATTTCCTGATATTAATTTGACCTCGCGTGGTATTCGGTAAGAAAATTCCACGCCGAATTATGGTTGAAAATTAAATATTTTTAAAATTTATTTTTCTTTTCTCAACAATGCAAATTATTTTCTCCAAGTCACCAGTGAAACATAAAAGGTGTTGTCGCCTTGATTGTTGAGTTGTCATGGTAACTAAGTGAGACCCTAACCTCGAGTATAATTTCAGTTTTGAAGTTGTCAAGCGTCCCGACGTAAAAAAATGTTTCGCTGTAATTATTTAGGCCTTTAAATTGCTTACTTCTACTCATTGTAGTTGCATGGGAATACCATTTGAAAATATAAAATAGTATATTCTTTAATTTTACGTAAGTTTTGAATAACTACAAGTGGTAGAAAATTGTTTTTCTGCGTTTTTATTAACATGCGTTATGAGCGCTTTAAAATGGTATGAAATTCATAACCAGCGTCAGCAAGCATCAATCGTAGGAGGCTGTGATCATTGTATTTTGACAGTTCAAAACATTAAATAACTCGCGTTTTGTTGCGATAAAGAATATTGCACAGCAAGTAAAACCAAAAAAATTACCTATTTGTTTAAAAATGAATCGATTTGAAAATCATACGCTATGCAAAATATGCGTGAAATTGTCGGATGTAATGATCAATCATTGCACCATGACTTACTTACTCGGATTAATAGAGGATTGTGACTCCAACTTGAAAAACGAAAATTTGTTCCGAATTGTCCACGAATATTTGCACCTAAACTACGCAAAATTCAAAGTGCTGAATGGGAAAAAGGTGAATAAATTAGTGTCTAAATATTATATATATTTTATTAGACATAGATACATAATTCAAAGCATCCAAAGTCCTGCATTTTCGCCATTAAGAAGAAAAGAAGTGGCCGAAGAATATAGAAAACACCTTAGCATTGTAACTAAAATGTATCAAAACTAAACCTATTATGTGAACAAATAAAAACCAGTCTGTCAAAAATGGTCTGTTATTGTAAACGTCAAAAAATTTCCAGTATAATTCGCTGTTGGGTACCCCACGAGAAAAAAATTTCCACTAAAATACCTCCGTTGCCATGGTGATCTGTCAAAAACACGTATTTTGATTGGTTCAAAATTACAGGTGTGGAATTTTCATAAAAATTTTTCCTAATTCATTAAAAAGCCTGTAGTGAAAAATAATTGTGTTTGTTGCAAAGCTGTTATTTTCTTATTTATCATTCGACTCAAGAGGGTCCAGGTGCTGTCATTTTTGTCCAAAACGCGACCTCAATTTTTAGCCCTTATAGAGTACTGAGTTGAATGTGGTTTTATATTTAAAACTAGGTGATAGGTGATAGTGGTAAAGTTGAAAAAAAATCAAATAAAAAATATGTTTTTTAATAAAATAACCATTTAAAATAAATAAAATATAACTTTGCCACTTGCGCAGAAATGAAATAGACATTTTTTATTTAACTTTTTTCGTTATAGTATCCTGGTATTCTGTAAATATTAAAAAATTACAAAAGTTTTTCTATATTTAACGAAATGTAATATATATTACCTACATCTAGCAACCCTGGACTGCTAAATAGTTGAAAAATGATAACATTATTGCATTAAGAAGGATTTGTTACCTCTGTCAGACTCTTTAGAATCTAACCATGCAATTAGGGTTAAGAAGAGACATACGTCGTTCGGTACTTTGGGATGTTTGGATTGGACATATTGGACTTGGAAAGAGGAAAGCTCATTGAGTTGTCTTCTGAGAGTTATGTTCTGGCTTTTCTTCACCTAATGTTAGAAACCTTAATTTAGCCAGGCTTTCACACTGGCACAGGACGTGATTTATGTTTCTCTTCTTCTTCTTTTTTTGCTTCTGTGCGGATTTATTTGTATGTCAATCAATTTATTCTATATCTGTTTAGAGGGCGATATGACTTTGGTGTTTGTCTACCTACTTTAGTAAGGTAGACTACTTTCGCTTTTTGCCATATTATTGGGATGTATCTCCAGGCATAGATGTGGCATTAACACATCCTTAAGGTACCATTTCGGTAGGCGAGACAGACGACAACAGACGCGACCGAGAACGGTCTCTTCACGTCTGAAACACATCCAATTATATGAAACACATTTCGCACGGCGCGACACTTCCGAAAGACAGATCTCGACGACACTGTGGTCTCCGGGCAAAGCGTTTTCTGCGTGTCGCACTAGAGGTCACTGTCCCCAGACATCGCTTGTATTTGGAGATAATTAGTCGATATTTTATAGAGTTGGTATTTGGGAAGTTCTTTCGATCTAGGCAGTGTTGCCAGATGCTGGAACAGTATGGGCGACAAAAAAAACCGTAGATCTGAACAGTAGATTTTAATACAGGGGGAAATAATTATAAGTGAACAAAGAATAAAAACAAATAATAACATTTTTAATATATACTTAACGTATGGAAACAAAAAAAACCAATGAAAAATAATAGGTACCTACTTCTTTTGGATCAGTCTGAATCAGATAATTCAAAATCGTTGTGTTTGGCATGCATGTTCTTTTTATGATGCCCTATTAATTCTTTGTTTAATTTTAAATAAAAACATAATGATTATCTTGATGTTTTTTTTTATGGAGCCAACCTACAATAGTGGATGCTTATTAAGCTGCAGATTTACTAGAGAAAATATTCATTGACCATTTGCTGAAGATTGAGGCAAACTTAATAAATAAAGAAAAAAATTTGCTAGAGACACAAACAGTGGATCTACTTAAAAACAGTAGGCCTGGCAACGCTGATCGTTCCCTAGAATGGTTGTCTGCGGGTATCATATCACCGGTCTCCTTGCTTCCCAAATGTACGGAGCGTAACATTCATGCATCTGTCGTCCTTGGGGTTGCCTCGGTGGTCTCCTGTCGCGTCTATCGAAATGGTACCTTTACCCTTCTGAAGCAGACTTAATAACATAAAAAAAATATTTTAAAATTGGGCTTATTTATTTTCACAGAATTTATTTACTTACACTTTTCATTACAAATTATTATATTTTAGATTTCCTCTGAAGTAGGTATCCATAAAGAAATATATGTACAGTATATGTTTTTTCATTAGCTTTTCATTAATATTATTTAATAAAATTGAAAATGTATCGTTAAGACACCTAAAACAATGAATGGTAAGATTTTACTTATTGTAAATATTTATATTAAATATAATATTCATTAAACATGAATAATTAAAACCTAGACATTGTTTAGTTAATTAACTTCTGGTTAAACCACTAGAACTAAATATACTTACGTTAAATTCATTAAAATAATTTAAACAAAAAAAATTTATAGTGGATTTCTTGCAATTTCCTAATCTTTTGTGGAGCTAGTACGTCCCTGTACAACGTTTCTTGTCCCACTGTTGTCCCGTTACTCGCACATTTTGTCATTTTGCACAGATCGTGATTGTTCCATGCGTTTCAATAGAATAGCTTGATTACACTTGTCGTTGTCGTATGTCCCCTGTAATCAGCACTCATCTCCCGCGGGGTGCGGGGCGTTAGGAAACCCGCGGACCCTCCCTTATCCAGATTAAAACTCTCAAACAAAGGTTAAACTGCACGTCACTGATTACTGTCGTTTCACTACAAGTTATTGTTTAGTTGAGGCAGTTCTTTACACTTCATTTCTTTTTATTCGGAGTTTGGAGAAATGAAAAAAAGTCAATGGAGTTTTTTTGAGAATAACAAGTGGGACAATGGATATTGATATTGACAGGAAAAATAAAAAAAATATGAGTATTTTATGAATGTGGATGGGAGGGACACGGGATTTTCATTGTTGCTTTAAATACTTAGTTTCTAGATTGCTTTTTTACTGAAAAAAATATACCTAGATAAATAGGATTAAAGAGCCGAATATTATGCTAGTTGGAGTATTTGGAGACCTTAATTTTTTTTTTTATGTAATGTGAGATATGTTGTTTTATAAATTATATTATTATACAAGTTATTCTAAATAATCACTTTGTTAAAAAAGCCAAAAGTTTCTAAAAAAAAAACATTTATAATTTAAAATTTGAAATGTGTACGTCATCGGGAATAGACCAATCAGCTTGTATCAATGTTTTGTTTGTTATAACGGAACCAAGCCAACGAACAAACCGACACATAGAATGTCGAAGTGAACGCACATCTTAAGCGGCGTTTTCCTAGCAACGCACATTTTACGCAGCGTAGAACGTAATACGGCCGACGCAACGCAACATCCAACGCGTTGCGTAAAAGTGTTTTCCTAGGATTGTCAGTTGCGTCCGATCATCGCGATGAGTGGGTCAAATAATTGTAAAAAGAAATTAGCTTTGGCATTTTTAATTTTTAATACTGCAAGATGAAATTTTGCAAGAAGAAATTGACATTATAACCACGATTCATAATAGCACTAGAAATTCTGTTGATCAATTATTTCAAAACAGAAGCACTACATTTTTAAATTCCTTCAGTTTCATATCCCAAAGAATAGGATAACCACTAACGACGTCAATTAATTGTTCGTCCTCAGTAGCACTAAAACGAATTTGTTGTATTTGTGAAGGCATTTTGTTGCAAATTAGGAGCACATTCCTTTTAAAACGCAGCGTACGACTGAATAGACTGCTCTCCGAGCAGTCGTCCCGTTGCTTCGACTGTATTACGCGACGCAAGTCGTTTTTGCGCCCTGTAGGAAAACGACTCCATTTGATTTTCATCAGACATGTCCTCAGCGTTTAACGCCGACCGAATTACGTTCTACGCCGCGTAAAATGTGCGTTGCTAGGAAAACCCCGCTTTAGTGAGACTTGAAAATTGACACCACCTAGACCACCTAACCTAACGTTTATTGTTGTTTTGTTTACTTTTTTTTGTTCTTGATTCTTGATTTATTTCTTTCGTCCTTGCTAATTGGTTTAATTTTATTATTAATATGAGTTTATCAGCTGTATTTATAAAAGCTGATTCAAGTGTTTTAGTCATTGTAAACCAATATATGATTACTGCATTTTTTAAACAATACCCAGTTTATAAGTTCCAAAGTTAAGAATGTTAAGACAAAAAGGTATGTAACACTTTATTTATGATTTGTTTTTATAGTAGGTACAGATTATATGGGGCAATATACCTTATAGAAAAAACATGTTTATTTCAGGTCATTAGGGTTGTCGAATAGAAACAGTTTTTCAGAAATAAACATTTTACCTTTAACCTGTTGTTATATTTTGGGATAGCCTCATTTATATGTATAAAAAAATATTTTTCTTATAAATACACTAATATCCACAAATATAACACTAGAAATTAGGACGATATATCAGTACCTTGAAGCAACAAGGGCCAATGTCTAATTTAAGCGAGAGAGCGACGTTTAAAGTTTTGCTGTTTTTATTATTTCTATAATTAGAAGTAAAAGTGTGATTATTATGTATTACCCGAATTTGTTATTGTTTAAAACGAGTGTATACATTTTAGAAAATTATCTCATACTTGTAATTTTTATGGACTCTTGGTTGTTTTTGAAGAAATGTAGATTAGCAAACACAAAACCATTATAGACTCCTTAACTTTATAATGCCTACCTCAAAAATTAAAACTAAATAACATCTAAAAATATTTATAAGTATTTATTGTAATACTGTTTTTATTTGGCCGAGGATTACCTATATACTTGCTACATGTCATTTTAAAAAATTGTAATTTTAAGTACATGTATGTGTATGAATAACTAATTTTTGTAAATGTACATAACCTTATTCTGTTACAACTATTATACACATGTCTAGTATTTACATAAATAAATTTAGGATATTATTGCTAAATTGAAATAATAAAAACAGAAATTTGTTTATATTTTATGAAATAATTTGGAATATGGAAAAGTAATAAAAATTGAAAAAAATAGAATTTCATAAAAATGTACTCTTAAAAATACTAAAAAATGATTACACCTGACTTCTGGTTTGAAAAGTCAACGTCTTTTCCACAAACCACATTCTTTAGATGCATGTGTTTGCGAGATGGTATAATAAAAAGTCGATCGAGTTTAGTTTGTGCAACAAAAATGGATATAGACAATCCACTCGAGTTGTACATTATATTTTTTCTACGACCCACTAACAAAAATCTACAAATTTAAAAAATTATTTTAGGTTTTTAAGACAAAATAACTAATTTTAAAATAATTTATGACTTGAACTAATTTTTAAAATGGAATAAACACGAAAGAAAGATTTAATTTAATTAGACCCCAGCTCAGATTTAAACATAGGCCCTCGGGCGGAAGAAAGACGCCGCGTCCTCACCTCCATCGCCACACTTACGATTTTAGTTTAAGTACTCGTAAATAAATTAGTTTTATATAGGTAGTTCGATTAAAATTTAAAATTTATTTGTAAGTTGGTTGAAATATAAAGAAATGCTACTATTTATCGATTCTACACAAGAATAACTCATTTTTACGTATATTTAATCTCAATAACTAAAAAATATACTGACAATTAGTTTGACAGAATTGTCACTCATATCAAATTTAAAAAATAATAGTAGCCGGGTGGCCAAAATATAAACTATGATTGGTGGATTTAATTTTTGTTGCAGTGTTCATAGCTAAAATAAATATGAAATACTCGTATATTCGTTAAGTTGAATGCAATGTCATACTTTTTCGTTTTGTAGTCTTTTCGTAGATAAGCCATGTGGATTTAAAAAAAAATTATTCATACTTATTTTTTGCAGAAATATGTAACTACATATCAGTCTATTAAACGAATAAAACGTTCTATTCTATAATGTGTATCCTGTGTATCGGATCGGTGGTGTAGGTGTCGAACGCACTTGCATTCATTTGCGAGCAATTTCGTGGTTCAAAAACACACCGGCTTTAAATCCTACGGAATTTATTTGCATGAACCTCTATAGGATTTGATGGCTGCCGTATTAGCAGAAATTTCTGTTGATATGATATCCAGATTGTTACGAATAAATATAACACCCTGTGAGGGACTCTTCCCTTTGGCAGTATCTCCCTCTCTCAGAGACCTGACTAAGTAAATACCTCCGCCTTTAAATGATCGTGAGTCTTCATAAACCAAATAAATTGAAACAACAAGCGTAAAACAAATAACTATAGTTTATTCAACATATATAAAAACAACTAGTATTGCTTCCGCAAAAAAACTACACAAAAACTAAATATTACTACTTAAAACTATTTACTTACATAAGCATTATATTCTATCCGTTGAGCTGCAGGGCTGGCTGAAGCACACGTTACTTTTACCACTGTGACGGACCCGTGACTCTACTTTTGGACGCAAAAAACGAATCCACTTAATTCGAATGATTTCGACCGCTCTTCAACAAAAAAACCGAAAGGAACTCCTGGAAAATTAACTTGTAATTTTCCAAGAATCTGTACCTCAGAGGCAAACTATGTTAAGTCAAAATTTGGCCAAAATGTGATAAAGATGTTAAGTCTACATACATCTGATAATCTTCATGTTGCTAGTTTCAGTTTTGAGCTATCTTGGCCCCTTTCGAATTTAGCATTTTATGAAATATGTTAAGTCACTGTATGATTGTATACCAAAAAATCCTTAAACCGTTATTCTGAGAAATCGCATTTTTTGACTTAACATAGTTTGCCTCTGAGGTACATGATAAAACCTTCTCCAACTACACGTTTTATTATTTTATTGAATATCTATTTAGCGCGCCTGCCCTTGGACAAAACTTTACAAATCATAACATACCTATTCACAGGGTGTTATATTTATTCGTAACAAGATTATAAAAATCGCCATGCGTTACCATCAATCATCTTTAAGTCGCCCCGGAGCGCCACGGAAAATAATAATAATAATAATAACCGTCCCTTCCCCGGACAAGCATAGCTTTGGGGGTTAAAATTCACTCGTAAAGGGGTGAATTATGGAAAGTATTATTATTATTATTATTAATAAATCCACCAAACGTTTAGTAGCCCGTCAACTAAATATTCTACACCCAGACGGATATTATACATATATTCTAAGCCATAGGCGCCGGAACTCAAAAATTGCTTTGGGTGCCTGCCCGGCCTCTATGCGAGAAATGGGGTCTCCCCCCCCTCCACACCCCACTTAGGATCACCACCGGTTTTCTAAAAGCCATTTTAAAGCGTTCATTTTATAAAAATGTTCTTCGAAAAAAAAAAGGTATTGTTAAATGTCGAATTGTTGGAGTTTTGAGGATTGAAGCGACAGACGGGAGTTCCAATGAAATAAATAGAAACATAATATAAAACATTTATTAACTTTCATGAATTTAGAACGAGATTTTTGATGATTTATTATTACACATATAATGGAGTATTGTATATATACAGGGTGGATATTTGAAAACGAAACAGAACCAATTTTTTGGCACCTCAGGTCATTTACGAAAAAACGCTCGTATCCGTCAATTTTTGATTTTAGGGGGAATATTTTTTTGCCAGTTTCACCCTCTGAACGGAAACTCTCTAACGGGGGTGAAACTTACTCCTAATATCTTAATTCGAAAGAGGGGTCGAATGATATCTTATTTTGAAGGTATTTTACCTAGATCATAACCCCCGTGTTTTAAATAGATATTGTCTTGCTTGCCATGATCTTTTAACGATTTTGATTTTCTTTAAATGCTTACAAGTTACTTGAGCAAATGCTGGAAATGCTGACCCTGAGCCTCCATGCTCTCGGACATTTTAAAGCATTTGAGAGGTGAGTTGATGATATTCATCAATTATCCGTTGTCACAAATTTTAGTTTTTAAGGAGACCGTGGGGCCACTTCGTCGTTCTTTTTTGACGTCATAAGGTTTTATACACCAAGAATAATGAACTCCAAGTTCAACACGTTGTCAATGACAAGTGACGGCGACTTTCTTATCACAAAAAATACAGCTCCAAACGATAATATTTTCAGAAATTGTTTTTAAAAATTGGTTCAGAGTACGGTAAAGAATGATGGAAAGTCTATAGTTTGTTTTACTTTTAATGCATAATATTTTAATAAGTGATATTTAACAAATATTTAAATGTTATGGACTTTCCACCATTTTTTATAGTATTCAAAAGCTAAAACGCAACTGTGCCAATTCGAGACATACATTTTATTAAACTCATCGTGTTACGAATTTCTGACATTAAGAGATAGAAATTTAAAGTGACGTCTTGTATTTTTTCGAATAAAAAATCGTTTCCTAACCTAAGAAAAAAGTTGAGTTGGGTCTAATATTTTGCATTAGCATTAGGATTATCGTAACCTGCGACGTCACAGCTCACAACTCTGACAGCCAATGAAAAACTGATGCCGCATCGAGGCATCCTGTCGCTCTACCAACGTGGGCCACGACATCTTCATTTCACTTATTGGTACTTTTTGCCAAGTTGTGCTATGGGTGCTCCGCACTCAGTTTAAAACTGCTCTGGGTATTCGGCGCCTATGTTCTAAGCACAGATTACACAACCAAAAAGTAGGCCATTACATTGTACTGAATAAATATAATTTCATATTCATTCTAGAATATGAAATCCACCAATCACAGTTATTTATATACTATTTTTTTAAATTTTAAATTAGTGACAATTCTGCCAAACTAATTGTCACTATATTTTTAGTTATTGAAAATAAATATAATTTAAAATGTGGTTTTGTGAAGAAACAATAAAAAAAATAATAGCATTCCACAAGATATTCCTCTTTATTTACAAATAAATTGTAAATTTTATTGACACTAAAACCAATCTAATTATCAGTGAAAAAAAAAGTTGTTTGTCTCAATATTGCAGAGATAAAGTAGTGAGTTTTCATGTAAGTTCGGTTCAAAATCTTGTACAAGTGTAGTTATTATTATCAGTATCATACTGTTTTCAAGCACTACAACTATTAATGAATGAATAAATGAATATTTTAGTTATTATAATATTTGTTTTGTTTTTAATACGTTGAAAACCATCTATAAACATTATTAGTTAACTGACTTTTTTTCATATTTTGAGATTATTTTTAAATTGACATTGATTTTTGTGTAAAAAATATTATTACATGAAACTTTACCTACCATTTTTTCAGTTTTTATTGTAAATTTATTCATTTCAACTATTTGTCACACATGTTAAATAAAATAATACCTATATTTTTTAAATACTCTTTATTGGCAAAAAACAAGTGAACTAAAATGTGTATTTTATAAGATCAGTCCCATCACAATACATAATATTACACAGATACAAACTAGAGTAATAACCCCAATTTTCAATCATTTTCAGAATCAATAGGCTTTATCTCTTCTTACAAAGTTTTATTTTTACTAAACATTTCA
This sequence comes from Psylliodes chrysocephalus, assembly GCA_927349885.1. Taxonomy (NCBI): domain Eukaryota; kingdom Metazoa; phylum Arthropoda; class Insecta; order Coleoptera; family Chrysomelidae; genus Psylliodes; species Psylliodes chrysocephalus. The sequence continues at coordinate 80,191,222 of OV651813.1, read as the reverse complement.
TGTTGATATCGCTTTTCTTTTTTAATTTAAGATTTTGTTTTAATTTCAGCTCATCCTAACCCCCTATTTTTAATCAGATTTTTTCATAAACAATAGGCTTTGTCCCTTTATAGAGCTTGGTTTTTGCTTTAAAATTTCAAGCTTTATATCATTTTTCGTGTTTTACTTATCGTGCAGACAAAAACCGTGACATCGGACAAAGTAAACCTATAATACTATTTATTCACAGACTACTGTGTGAAGAGTAGAATAATAATATAATTAAGGCTAAAACAATAACATAATAGCCTAAAAAATAGGTACACTAAAAGAATGATAAAGTCAAAGAGTCGAAAATTATTTAATAGGTATACCTATCAGTACTTCGAAGATAAACTGTGCTGTCATTCTAGTCAGCTTTATAGTAGAGCCATTGTATAAATAGGTAAAGCAGACTGAATGTTGGTTGAACGTGTTTTATATTTACATATAATAATTATATTTTGACAAGAAATTCAGTTGGCCCCAATTATTGTCACAATATGTATTGTTTCCTAATATTTAAAACTTTTTTTTAACATACATGAATTGTTGGCTTTTGTAACATATTTTTATATTCTGATAACAAATTTTTTATGACATACCCAGTGTCTTTTACCTCTAACATGCCTCTGTAAATAGTACGACTAACTTGAGAGTTAAATAGTGTTGTTTAACGTTTAACTTGTAAGTTTATTAAACATTGAACATAACATTATCTTTCTTTTAAATCAACTTATATTGTGACATTACTATACATGATATAGAATACCACTGAAAAGGTCTCGATGAGCCGATTTTAAAAATATAACCTTTCAACACTTCACTACGTCTACATAGTTTACCTCCCAGATAGATATCGGTACATATTTAATTCAATCTTCATGATATAGGTGTACATACCTAACACAGACAAAAATATAAGTTTCTTGAATTAATTTAGGCCAGTCCAATATTTATATTTTATATCGTCTTTATAAGAACTGTAATGTAAGTCTGACACTGTTTATTAGTACCTCTGGCATTTATAGATAGGGAATTTTTCTATAACTTTAAGGGACAACAAAATAAACAATTATTCATATAGTTAAGAAATTATCCTTGTTAAAGGGTCGATCTTTTCACCTCTGAGTAAAGTTACATGTAAGTTTACTTGACATATTAACAAAACTTCCTTTGTCTTTTGTTGGAAACAAAAAAATTTGCTCAATGCATAATTGGTTATATTCTGTTTATATTCTTGGGTATTATCTGTAGACTCTGAAACAAAAAACAAAATAAACTATAATTTGCAAGTATACATAACTCCAAAAATAATAGTAATTTTTTTACCTCTGACGACTTTCGGTGACAATCGTTGAATTAACACACATACTTCCGATTTATTAAAGTCGCAGTTTTATTTAAACTTAATTTTTAATGCAATTCACAATTAAAATTGTCTCATGTTGATTTCTAGAATTTTACAGCTTGATTTTCAACCTTGAGAAGATAGAATATGAAGTAGGTAGATAACGAAATAAAGACTAGTTTGTGATGACACCTCCACTTGTCACTTTGCGTCATATTTTAATTAATTTTAAGTTAATAATTTTATATTTGTAGATTGACGGAATTAAAATGTTTTTATATCATTTAAATCACGCTATTTTAAATAAAGGGCATTTATTATCACCATAACTGACTAGCTCGAGTTAGGCATATGGCGTAAAAGAGTAATACAAAAATGAGACGTTTAGTACCGTCATTGCTTCTCTATATCTATGATTTGAAAGATTTGTATGGCCCCGCCTACTTTGTGATGTCACGGTGTACGTTGCGCGAATTAGGCTGATTTAAGTTATTTTATCATTGTTTCACTACAATTTAGTGATCTATTATCATGTGATATCTCTTTTTAGCTAAAGATTTTCAAGAACGCCTCTCACTCCCGCGGAATCACTTATAAAAGCGCGCCAAAGCGCAGTGGCGTACCCAAAAATAGATATTAACACGTATAAAAACAATAAAATTATTAAAATTGAATTAATATTTTTATGTTATTATTTTAAAATAATGTATTTTTTTGAAATGTAACTGGGTGTTCACTGCACAAATGAACCAATGGAGAAACCGCCCCTGACTATAAAATACTATACAATTCGAGTGGTTTGTACCTGTCGCACTGAATACTTTATCGAATTTTTGTAGATCGTATGTTTTGAAAATAACATAGGAAACGAAACATACCGTAACAAAGTCAGTCTTCATAAAACTTACGTTAAAAAATTACCTATGTAAAATAATATTTACATTATTTTTAAAATTTCCTCTTAATGATACCTATTTCTATTTATACAAAAAAATGCAGACATAATATCGGAAGTTTAATACAACTTGGCATCAATTGTTTATATTCATTCAACGCTTTGACCTGATTTTCGTTAGCGGAAACCGGTAGCATTCAAAACAAAATAGTTTTGAGGAAAATACTTTATTAAACAGTAATTGAACGTAGTTGGTTTCCGGTTCTTAATTGTGATTTGGTCAGTTTTAAACTCCCGCCTCAGGCCTGAAGATGGCCCTGTGAGGCCGAAACTATTCGCTCCTGAATTTATTTATATTAAAATTCATGTTTTATTTTTTTTTCTTGAGTAAACTGACCACATTTGAAATATGGATAATTTATAATTCAATACTTGTATAGTGTTTGAAAACAATAACTACATTTAATACAAACCCAAATAAAAAAAAAGTATATTGGCGATTGTACAACGTTTTGGACCGAACTCAAAAATGTTAAAATTATTGGAAAAAATTAAACACCCATTTTAAATTACTACGAGCCGCCACTGCCGTTGGGGCAGAAATATTTCTGGAGAAGCTGAAGATATGTTCAGTATCAATAAAGCTTCTTCTTTAATGTTCATATTCATAATATTATTACTATTAATATTATAAGGAGAAAAAATAGTTAAAACCTTCACTCCTTTCTTTTTGTCTTCGTTTTTGGATACTTCGATTTCTAGTTTTTCTGTTTTGCATTGTCAGTAGCTTTATTTCAAGTAATTTTGGTCTTTCTATAATATTTTAGATCGCTCTTTTTAGCCATTAGTATATTTTACTGGGTAATTAGTTCTGCATGGGTCCATTTTAGGTTTTATGAATATAGT
>OV651813.1:80088052-80183052 GCA_927349885.1 Psylliodes chrysocephalus | reverse complement strand
GCAATGCATTGAAATGGAGGGAGGGCACTTTGAACATCTCATTTAACCCTATGTGGTTATTGATTGTTTATAAATATCATTGTTTTTTATAATAATAAAAAAATTTTATAAACACGAAATGGTCCGTATCTCCGAAACCGTTAATTTGCGGTCATATATTTATTAAGACTTTTCTGCTTATTTTGGGTCATACTATTCACCATTTTATTTTGTGACACTTTTTTTTAACACCCTGTATAAATCAGTGTATCTAGAAGCTTCGCCACGCATCCAGTACTTTTTAGAATGAATGATTTAGTTAGACTGATGGCGAACATACACAGAAAAAAATTATCATCTACATTCAAGAAAAGCTTTACACTTAGACGATTACATTTGTTTGAAATAAAGCAAAGTTTGCTTTAAATAATATTTCTCGATACAATAAGAAAGTAAATGTTGAGTGAAGTATAGGCATAATCTTGTATTTTAAGATTTATAATAATTAATCTGAGAATAAATTATTTCATTCGAGTATAGAATTGTGAATTAATCCAAAAAAACTCTTACATTTATTGTAAGTATGATGTACTCTTAAATCCGACTGTTGCGTACTTGATTCAATGTTATAAAAAGATTAAATTCAAAGCATTTGAGTTTCAGAACAAGAATTAAGCAATTTCAATCAAAAACCTATGTACTTCACAAAAGATTAGCGACTACAAATTCAGTGCACGGTGTTGTCAGCTGAAATTTATTTTAAAATGCACCCACTGCACTGATACGGTAGATATATGACTGTCATATGTTGAGATATAATACTTATTATTCGGTAGTCAGAGACAAAACGCATTTATAGAGAATCTGGCAAATGGGCATTAGCACGTGTTCATCCTAGTGTCCATTTTCTAACATGTTTGCATCGTATCGTTAGGGTTGCATTTTACTTTTTGTTAGAAATTCTTTATGATTCAATTAATAGGTGTATGAATAAATTAAATTGAAATGAAAGATTTGTTAGATGAAAGGGGCCTCAGCGACCTGATACCAATATTTAAATGTAAGTATATTTAGTTCACTTCTTGTTAGGTATTATTATATATAAGTAAATTTATAATCATAAGAACACGAAACAAACTGGAATAGAAGTAAAAAAAATGTATGATGCTAGATGACGACTTTTTTGGAAAGACGACTTCTGCCTTGCTAAGACAAGAGGCCGTACCTACGAAAATTCCGATTTCAAGATTCTTACAAATTTAATAAGCTTACATTTTATTTTATTATGACTCAATATAATAAAGGCCTATTTGCATTAGAAAATATTTACTATGATTATAAGAAAAGGTTAGTAAAATATGTAAAACTTACTTGCGAAGTCTAAAAGGACGTAATTATCTACCTACCCATATTTACTAAAAATATTAATTTTGTAGATACGACCTTTTATTTTAGCAGGATAAACTGTTATGTTTCATTTAGGTTGTGTAGTTATAAAATTATTTTTTTTTTAATTATAGGTGTGACACCTCAGAGGATAGAGGAACTTGGTACATAAACTAAAAACAATTTTGAAAAATGTTTTTCAGTGAATAGATACCAGTGAGAACCCTATTAAAAAGCAAGAACAGCCTGTTCTCATTTCAAGATTACTAATTTCTTCAATGAAACTATCCTATAATTCAACCAAAATCAATATATTTATGTCGAAAATCATATTATTATTGTAACAAATTTAGTTGTATTGGATTTAAGAACAAGGTGTTATTGAATATAAATAAAGTATATTTAAAAAAAGTGTAAGACTATTTCATTTAAGATGTACATAATACTGCAATTTATCAATAGATACTCTTCATTTTATTAGAGGTATTTTAGTTAGGGCAAATTAATTCTATTCTTGAAGCAAGGCTTGTTAGCTATTACTGAACGAGTATTACTAAAATTTCAAATCGAGACGAGTTTTACTTGCGGATATACAAACACAATAAAGCATTGAACTAAGACCATTTATCTTGAATATACAGGGTGTCCTTTAAAATGTGTCCCAAAATTCTCAGGCAGATTCCTTAACCAAAAAATGGAAAAAAAGTTCCTATAGACCTATGTCCTAAAGTGCCCCCTAAGCGAGCAACAGCCTCTCGAAATCATTTTTTTTATTTTGATTTTTTGAATTTTCTTAAAAATGGAAACAAATAAAAGAACCAAATTTTGGCTGTTAAATATGATCAATAATAGTGACCTTTTGACACCTTCAAAAAGAAATTATTTCGTCAGGGGTGTACTTGGGAATTTTTTGAAAATTTTGATTATTCATAACTTTTTTGTGTTTTTGGTAATGACTTATCCATATTTTTTTTTACATTCTACATTGAAAACTACGTCAAAAAGGAATACTTGTTTGATCTCGATTGGAGCAGCCGTTTCCGAGAAAACATCATCCAAAGATATTCGTCCACTTTAGCTTAATTTTCAATTTTCCTAAATTACCTCGGTGAATCTCGTAAATAAAATAACTTTTTTAGCTCTCTCTAAATAATTGTAGTTCAAATGTCGTGGTGGGACTATTTTTATTTAATAATAAGAAACGGTTTAAAAAAATATTTATTCTAAAAAAACAAATCAAAAAAAATTAAAGCAGATGCTCAATGTGGCGACCATTGGTTTCCACACACAAGCGCAACCGTCGCATCATAGACTGTCTTACACGAAAAAATACTTCAGGATTATTCCTAAGAACTTCGCAATGATGAAAAACTCGTTCTTCCAATTCTTCAACTGTTTCAACAGGACTGGAATAAACCAATGATTTTAAATAACCCCAAACAAAAAAATCCATTGGATTTAGATCTGGTGAACGAGGTGGCCAGTTAACAGGACAACCTCTGCCAATTACTCTACCCTCGAATCTTTCGTTAAGGTGCTGTCTAGCTTCAAGGCTGTAATGTGGTGGAGCTCCATCATGCATAAACCACATGTTATGTCTGATTTGAATCGGAATATTATCAAGAAGCTCATGTAAGTTATTTTCCAAAAAAAGCCTGTATGCTGCTCCATTTAACCTATTCGGCAAAACAAATGGTCCAATAAGGTAATTATCAATAACTCCAGCCCAGACGTTTATTGAAAATTTATCCTGGTGGTGACGTTCAACAACCGCGTGAGGGTTATCTTCAGCCCATTCATGCATATTTCGAAAATTTATTATACCATCTCTAGTGAAACCAGCTTCATCGGTAAATAGCACTTTATTAAGAAACATTGCATCTTGATTACATCTTCCAAGAAACCATTCAGAAAAGATAACTCGCGGCTCATAATCAGTAGCTTTAAGTGCCTGAACTTTTTGAATGTGGTAAGGGTACAATTGTTGTTCACGCAAAACTTTCCATACCGTGTTACGTCCGACTCCCACTTCTGAAATTAAATAAGAGAATCTGTGTAGTGAATAGTTAAGAAAGAGAATCCATTGATTTGGGAAATCAGATTTTTTCTGCATAACGCAACTCTTTTCGATACGAAAAGTCGTGAAATGTAAGAGAAGCAATAACAAGTAAAAAAACTAGTTTTATACGATAAGGTACGGGGTAGCTAAAATAATAAATAAGTAATTACTTACCATTTGCTATTTTTCTGGTACTTGTCGATGGGGTTTCAGCTACCCTATCCAAAATTGCTTCTTCCAAAGCAGGAGTTCTCACATAATTTTGTCTTCCACTGTTACTAGAGTTTTTCTTAAATGTACCAGTTTCCCGAAGTCTATCGTCAATTCTAGAAAACGTCTTAGCGCATGGAAGATGCCTATTTGGAAAGCGCTCCTGATAAAGTCTGCGAGCTTCATTGGCATTTCCAGAAGCGAGTCCAAAACATAAGTGCATGTCCGTCATTTCGCCGAATGTGTAATCATTATTGTAGTTATTGTGAGCCATTTTAAACAAAATAATAACAATACAACGAATCGCACCAGAACACTTTTAGAAATAATGTTTAACTGAAGAAACATTTTTATCAGTGAGCGAAAAAAATTATCCATGAAACACAAAAACGCCAAAAAAATACATATTTTTACTTTTTTATTCTAAACAGCTAAATACAAACCTTATGGTCTTCATAATAAATAAATGGGAACTAAATTTTTAAATTTTATTTAGAGAGCTAAAAATAGTATACAGGGTGATTGATTAGTGTGAGGAAGCTCTGTAGATCTGTTATAATAAAAGTAGGCAGCTTTAAGCTTCACATTTTAAAATTAGTTACGATGTGACAGGGTGTTTCATAAGGCCGTGCCAAATCAAAGTTATGTTTTTTTAAATGGAACAAAGTGTATATTTTTATATTTTTAGAATCTGCTCGATAATCTGATTTCAATGATATATCACACTTGTTATCTAATATGAATAGTAAAGGATCTACAGCTACTCAAAAATCACATTTTTTCAAATTCAGGTGGCTGTTGTAGCCAAACAGTTGGAAATCGAGGAAAACGGCTTACAGTCCCTATCCTAACTTTTTAAGGTCTATTCAGTGACATAAAATACATATTATTTGATACAGGGTGATCAAAAATCCAAAATCACATCCGATTTTTGATCACCCTGTATCAACTAATATTTTTTGCCACTGAATAGACCTTCAAAAGTAAGGATAGGGACATGTAAGCCGTGTTCCTCGATTTCCAACTTTTTGGCTACAACAGCCAAAATTGAAAATTAACCTAAACTGCACGAATATCTTTGGATGATGTTTTCTTGGAAACGGCTGCTCCAATCGAGATCAAACAAGTATTCCTGGATAAGTCATTACCAAAAACACAAAAAAGTTATGAATAATCAAAATTTTCAAAAAATTCCCAAGTACACCCCTGACGAAATAATTTCTTTTTGAAGGTGTCAAAAGGTCACTATTATTGATCATATTTAACAGCCAAAATTTGGTTCTTTTATTTGTTTCCATTTTTAAGAAAATTCAAAAAATCAAAATAAAAAAAATGATTTCGAGAGGCTGTTGCTCGCTTAGGGGGCACTTTAGGACATAGGTCTATAGGAACTTTTTTTCCATTTTTTGGTTAAGGAATCTGCCTGAGAATTTTGGGACACATTTTAAAGGACACCCTGTATAGTACACCTTTTTTTTCTGTAGGGGATTTCGCGAGTTAACTTATTCTATCGCATATTCTTGGTAATCGGAAAAGTGCAGGCCATAAGAGAGCTAAATAAGACAGAGAAGGGCTTAAAAGATTAGAGCACGAAAAAAAAATTTGTCGAAAATTGCTCTCAGGACACTACTATTAATTTTTACAACTTGCCAACTATCTGATAATGATCAACTGAATTTAAGACCTGCACAAGATCCTGGAAGATCCATAGGAGAATTTTCAAACATTGTGTAATTGTTTGTATTAGGTATGGCATAAGTGTTGGCATAAGTATTGACATAGGTGTTGTTATAGGTGTTTCGCTAAACATTGTTGTCTTTTAAATAGACAGAGTAGGCGGTAAGTAGTTTATTGTAAAATAATTATTGAAAAGTTGTTCATTTTAATATAGTGTTATGTGTTAGCAAACAAATATTTAGTAAAAAAAGTAAACACGTCTAATAAAAAAAGCATAGGTCTCATAAGGTCTAGAAACCGCTAGGGGTAAACTCTGAATGCAATAAACTAACACCTTCACGCTGGCCGCTATGATGTGTGGATTGTGCGTTCTGTAATAGGTGAACACTGACAATTTGAATTTTGTTATTAGTTCTGATTGGGTGAAATGAATAATTTCTAAGTTTAAATTAGAAATAACACTTTAACACACCATTTTGACATGTCTAGTTTTGTTCAATCAGGACAGGTTTTGTAAATTTTCTTGTTATTAAAAAGTTTCAAATTGCTACATCCTAAACTTCAATTTAGTATAGAAGCAGTAAATAACAACTCAATAAATTTGCTTGAAATGACTATACATAACCAAAATATTAAATTGAAAATAACTAAAATTATAAATTAAAATAGAATGGTGTACAAAATCTACATGACCTAGTCGATATTTAAGGTTTTATCAAAGCATCATATTAACCCAAAAAAAAATCAGGTATACACAGAATAAAGGTGTACTATATTCAAGATGAATGGTCTTATTTCAATGCTTTGTTGTGTTTGTATATCCGCAAGTAAAACTCGTCTCGATTTGAAATTCTAGTAATAAGTACTTGTTCAATAATAGCCTTGCTTCAAGATTAGAATCAATTTGCCCTAGCTAAAATACCTCTAATTAAATGAAGAGTAGGGGAAGCCGGGGCATAATGGGCTACCGGGGCATAATGAACACGATGAATCTAACTTCTTCTATAACGCTTAGATGAGCGAAATCAGCTGGATCAAACTAACCCAACGACAGAGCATGTGGGTCAGTGCGGTCTTCCTAGCTCAGTCGTTCTGCAACTGTCTGCCGGGCATGTGTCGATTTTTGCTTGGTTTGCAAAAATATTTCACGTGACTACGATTAAAATCAAACATATTTATTGTTATATATTGCCTGATCTGTGTTTGTGGGTAAGTAGATATATTTTCAATATTTATATAGACACTCAGTTTTCAGTTAATTTCTACTTATCGTAGAAATTATGCTAAGTTATTTACAAAATGGCGTCTGGGGCATAACGGGCGGGGCAAAATGGTCTCATGCCCGTCGTGTTCCAGAAATATGATTTAACGGTTTAACTTTTAAATGACAAATGAAATTATTTCAGGTCACAATGGTACGAAATTATAAGATAAAAACTCAGCGTCAGTCCTGGTCAGAACATGCAATGGCACTTGTGATAGAAGCTGTTGTAAATAGCACCATGGGATGCAAAGCTTCAGCGGTACAACACGGAGTACCACGATCAACTCTTCAACGTCACGTATCGAAATATATTCGAACACAAGATATATAGAGGGTAGTTCTAAAAAAGGAATGGGTAATTTTAAGCCAACTTTCAATCAGAAGCAAGAGCAATAGCTTGTATCGTTTGTTAAAGATACGAAAAATCGACTTTTTGGACTCTCTCCTCAAGACTTTCGGAAACTAGCTTATCAGTTAGCTGAAAAAAAATAAAATTTCACACAACTATCAAGATGGCAGGTGAAGACTGGTTACACAATTTTTTACACCTTATCGCTTCGTAAACAGGAACCTACCTCAGCAGCTCGAGCAATGGGGTTTAATAAGGTATCGGTTAGTCAGTTCTTTACTCTCCTAATCCAGGTAATAGAAAAACATAAAATAAAGCCAAATAGATTAGATAATGTAGATCAAAAAGCCTAAATAAAATAATAGCAACTAAAGTTAAAAAACAAGTTGGTTCATTATCTGCCACCGAACGGGGAAAATTGTTAATCGTTGAGATCTGCATGGGCGCTAATGGTTCATATATGCCACCAATGCTCATTTTTCCAAGAAAAAGATGAAAGCTTGAGCTGCTTAACGGTGCTCCTCCAGGAACATGGGCGGAATCTAGTGAAACAGGGTGGATACAAACTGAAATATTTCAAAAATGGTTAAAAAGTTTATTATTTGGTCACAAGCATCCAAGGACAATCCAGTCTTGTTACTTCTAGACGGCCACTCGACGCACACGAAAAGCCTACAACTCATAGAGACTGCAAGTTAAAATTGAGTTATCCTCCTGTGCTTCTCACCGCACTGTACCCACAGGCTACAACCGTTAGAGGTGGGGTTTATGCGACCTCCTAGTGCTTACTACGCAGATGAAATAAAAAATTTGCTGTGGTCGCATCCTGGGCGTGTTGTTACACACTACCAAGTCGCATCTCTCTTCGGAAACGCCTTTTTAAGGGCTGCTACAATGAACACTGCTATAAATAGTTTTAAAGCGACGGGTATCTGGCCAATTAATCAAAATGTATTTACAGAAGCTGATTTTTTAACTGCGGCCACAACGGACATAGAACTTGACAATTTGGATGAAACAAATTCAAATCAAAAAATTAGACAAGCATCACCACAGCCAAGGCCTTCAAATTCTTAGAAATATGATCATTTAGATGAAACAGCAGTAGTGCAAAATTGCAGAGAAGCATCACCCCAGCCAGGGCCTTCAAATATATTGGAATGTGATCATACAGATAAAACAGTTAATATTCAAAATATCAGAAAAGCATCATGGCAGCCAGAGCTCTCAAGTACAGTACTTCCTCACCTGGTCCATCCACTATTGACATCAGTTTCAAGTTTTCGCCGCCGTGCAAAATCATGCTAATTCCCAAGACTGATATCAAGAAAAGACTATCGACTAAAAAAAGGGGAAAAACTGTTGCGCTAACAGATTCTCCCTTTAAAAATGAACTTATAGAAGCAAGTTTAGAGAAAGAGAACCAGTTATCAGAGGCAAAAAAAGAACAGAAAAATAATATGTCATAGCGATAATGAAGAACCCAGCGCAAAAACTGCTAAAAAGAAGCGTAATAAAAAAAATTTGCAATAAAACTAATTCTCAATATAGCTCAGACAGTGACACATCAGATGTTGAATGCTTATATTGTGGATACTGGTATTCTCAAACAGAAGAAGGATGGGTAACATGTGGATCATGTAAACAATGGACTCACTGTTCTTGTACTGGTGAGGACGATAACGACGAAAAATCCAGCCATATTTGTGAGTTTTGCAAGCAAAACAATTAATATAATCATTTAAATACATAGCCCATTTTACCCTTAGTCTGTGCCCAATCTGCCCCATACACCGGGGCAAAACGGGCATTTACCATATTTTTTTCATTGTTCTGAACTACATTTGTTTTGATGTTTGGAGACTCAGTTTTGTTTGTATTTAAAGAATAAATGTTTCATTTCTTATTCTTTCGCATTTAATTTTTGCTTTATCCTAAAAAACAACGATTTTACCAGGTATATTTGTTAAGGGGCCCAATGTACCCCGGTTTCCCCTATATATTGCTCAATTGTAGTATTATGTTCATCTTAAATGAAATAGTCTCACACTTATTTTAAATTTACTTTATTTATATTCAATAATACCTTGTTCTTAAATCCAATACAACTAATTTCGTTACAATAATAATATGATCTTTGACATAAATATATTGCTTTTGGTTGAATTATAGGATAGTTTCATTGAAGAAATTAATAATCTTGAAATAAGATCAGGCTGTTCTTGCTTTTTAAAAGGATTCCCACTGGTACCCATCCACCGAAAAACATTTTTCAAATTTGTTTTTAGTTAATATACCAAATTCCTCTGTCCTCTGAGATATCCCACATATAATTAAAAAAATAATTTTATAACTTCAAAACCTAAATGGAACATAAAAGTCCTACTAAGATAAAAGGTCGTATCTACAAAATGAATATTGTTAGTAAATGTAGGTAGGTAGATAAGTACGTCCTTTTAGACTTCGCAAATAAGTTTTGCATATTTTACTAACTTTTTCTTATAATTATAGTAAATATTTTCTAATGCAAATAGGCCTTTATTATTTTGTGTTGTATTAAAATAAAATGTAAGCTTATTAAATTTGTAAGAATCTTGAAATCAGAATTTTCGTATATACGACCTCTTGTCTTAGCAAGGCAGAAGTCGCCTTTCCAAAAAGTCGTCATCCAGCATCATACATTTTTTTATTTCTATTCGTTTGTTTCCTGTTCTTATGATTATAAATTTACTTATATATAATAATACCTAATAAGAAGTGAACAAAATATAATTACATTTAAATATTGGTATCAGGTCGCTGAGGCCCCATTCATTTAACAAATGTTCCATTTTAATTTAATTTATTCATACACTTATTAATTAAATCACAAAGAATTTATAATAAAAAGTAAAACGCAACCCTAACGGTACGATGCGTTGTGCCTCTGACTTCCGAATAATAAGTATCATATCTGAACATGTGCCAGTTATATATCTACCGTATCAGTTCAGAGGTTGCGTTTTAAAATAAGTTTCAGCTGGCAACATCGTGCAGTAAATTTGTACTAGCTAATCTTTTCTGAAGTACATAGGTTTTTGATTCGAATTGTTTAATTCTTGTTCTGAAATTTAAATGCTTTGAATCGAATCCTTTTATAACATTGAATCAAGTTCGCAATAGTCGGTTTTAAGAGCATATCATACTTATAATAAACGTAAGAGCTTTCTTGGATTAATTCACAATTCTATAATCGAATGAAATAATTTATTCTCAGATTAATTATTATAACTCTTAAAATACAAGATTATGCCTATACGTCACTCAACATTTATTTTCTTATTGTATCGAGAAATATTTGAAGCAAACTCTGCTTTATTTCAAACAAATGTAATCTTCCAAGTGTAAAGCTTTTCTTGAATGTAGATGATAATTTTTTCTGTGTAATAGGCTTAAAAGACAACAATAAAACTATCATACTCACCCAGAAAAGAGACAAATTGCAATAAGCAAAGCCAAAAACGCTCCAGGACAAAATAACTATTCAGAAAAACTTATAAATAATAGGTATATTTCATAAACGTATACATATAAATATTATAACCGTCAAAAATATAGAGAAACAAAATAGATATAACCACATATCCATAGTTACTATCTATTAATGAATTATTTGAAAAACAACAAATAATCAAACCTTGCAACATAAAAATATGTCAAAAAAGTAATTAAACTTTCACAAAATAAAAGAATAAAATTCCATATAATAAAGAAACCTTAAAATATACTCTTGTGTACAATTGAAAATTGTAATAAAGTATGCATTGGACAATCAAAACAATATCTAACACGGTTAGATAGTAAGTACCCACGGTTCGTAAACAATACGGTGGTTTCTTCCGGTTACTATAGGGGCGGGAGTGTGACGTCACAGAATGAATAATCGAGGTCATAGTCCAATATTCGGCTGCGGTTTTTTTTTTAAATCTTATATTGTATTATAATTTAGTAATGTTTATATTTTTATTTTTGGACTATTTTCCAGTGTTTGAGTTTTTATAATATCGGTACTTTGATTTCTTGAAATACAAGCTACAAAACAGCAAGGAAAAGTCAAGTAATGATTTTTATCAAATTTCCAATTAATTTTTTTTTATTTGAATTATAAAGAGAAATATTATTGTGTGATTGGATTATTTTAAACATTTTAGGTTAGAGTACGGCCTATGAGCCGAATCGGAGCACATTTTGTTTATTCGCTCCGTGCGAAGTCATGGAAAGGGAAGCAAAAGCAATACTAGCGCTAGCTGCGAATAATTCGTGCATTTTAGGGCGATATTTTGTAATTTTGGCATATCAAATACATGTATACATTTTACTTTTTTTCACAAAAGTAGGTAAAAACAATACAATAAGCAACCGGAGTTGCTGTGTTGAAAATTGTACAAATACTAGCAAAAAAAAACAGTGAAAAAATTTTCAGTAGCAAAGTGGAAATTAAATCAAAGAAATAAATGTATAGGTGTACAATAAGAAGACAAATTACCTTTATTTTTGTAATAATAACAGTAATGCTGGAAATAGTAGACATCAGAAACTTGAAAGGTTTTAAATAAACAATAAATTATCATTTAACGATGTTCTTTAATATCCCTTTATTCTTAAATGTTCATTCAGCAAGGACTAGATTTCAATATTTCTGCCTTTGATTATTATATGCGACTGGAATGCAATTTTGTGACTTACTGATGGGAGACCAGTTTTAATCGTTCATTCTATGTTTTCTTTTGAACAAAAATAAAAATATAAACAACGATCCTTTTTTTATACATTTTAACTTCATGCTATTATCAAATGGTATTTTTTCATTTTGACCTATTCAGGTTAATTCTTCAATGAAAATCATATGACAATTTATTAGACTAAGGCAACTTCTCATACATTTTTTAGTAAATACTGTTACCTGCCTATATTTATTATTGATTTTTATTGATTATACATAATTTTCTTTAATTTAAGCGATAAAAATATATAATAATAATAAATTAATATTTTACTTGTTTTAAAAATCCTTATACTTTTATTAAAACTAACATATATACTTTTTAATTACGAATTCTATTAAAAATTGTATTTGTCAGTATACGCAGAAATAGTCCATTAGTACCAAATCGAATTGGCGCTGCTGTTGCGCACGGAGCGAATACCGTGAAATAATTTGAAATTTTAACATGCATGGAGCGAGATGTAATGTTGCTTGTTACAGACATAATTTTTACAAACAAAAATCATCAGAAGAATGGGCTTAACCTAAACTGAAATTAAAGGCTAATGGTAAAATTATAGAATATTATTCCGCAACAGACATTTTGGCGCCTGCGATTTTTTAACTGTTCCTGGGTAATTTTTTGGTGCAGAATCTAAAATAGCCATTAGATCTAGTTTTTTAAGATAGCAAATATTTACTATTTTTAACTTGTATATATTTTACGTTATAACTATTACTATTGCCAGTTGAAAACAAAATCAAAAACACAAAGTATTATAAAAAGTAGATATACATACATTCATACTCACATTACTCATTTATCACCTAAAAAACACAGCGACATCTGCTTGTGTTTTAGTTTTAACACTATAAAAAGACGAGATAAGGGAAGCAACTCCTCGCGACGTTGTCAACTACATAAAATCTGACGAACTAAGAGGGGTCTCTCAATTTAGGAAGATCCACAGTGTCTGGTGAGGCCGAAGTCACAATTATAATAATAAATAAAGAAGGTACAAACAAGCGCCGAAAACTTAACAAATAAAAAAAAGTTTTAATAGTATATTATTTAACGAGCGGTTATGACCATTACCGCAAGTTGAATACTATACTTTATCTACGACTATAGCAATAAATACTAATATACAAGTATCGAGAAAGAATTAATATGATTGACTAGATAATAAAAGCCTTTGAATCTTTGTAAAAGCTATTACCTTTGTTGCAAGATATTTCTCATTAGGAGCTTCATTTATAAAATTATTAAGTTGTTCTGGCGTAAATGTTTTTGCCTTTTTAGCTATATGTTTCTCTGATTGACGTTTAAGAAACGCACGTAATTTTGAATAATTCTCTATATTAATTCCATTATTTATGTTGAGTGTGCTTCTTAGCAAGGAGTAGAAAGTCCATAGAGACGATGCTTTATATTTATTGCTAAGTTCATTAAAATATGCCAAAGGTACATTTTCTGTTAACGAGCTAGACCAATCTTGAAAATTTTAGTATGCACCTTTATACTTGTTTTTTGATTTTTCTGGTAATACATTCTGTATTGCATTATTAGCTATCTCTCTTATTTCTGGAGGTGTACATAATAACTCATCTTCACTATCTAAATTCATCTATTTTTAGCACTATTATTAGAAATTGATTTGAAAACGTCAAAATTATCTTGTTAAAATATCAAATGACATTACTCCCCTCAATGTAATAATTGACTGTTCCGCCTACTGAGAGGCGTTGACAATTTAATAATTTTAAAATATTTTAATTATTATTTATTCCTTTCTGGTTGTAAAAAATCTTTCTACCATTTTAGGCTAATGGAACATTTATCGACTTTAAACTTTCCAAGAATTTACTGCGCACACTATTTACATACCGAGTTATCGTAGGAGCCTAGCGTGAGTTATAATAACTCACTATTAAAACTCACGCTATTTGTTTATTGATACTATTAATTGCTCAAAAGCAGTTGAATAATTAATATATAAATTAATAGGAGTAGATAAATAATAAAACCCAATCCAAGAATATAAAAAAAACTAGAAGAAATAGGGTACAAAAATCACACAACTATTGGATTTTCTTAATAATTTAATATATTTATAATGAAGAATTATTAATTTCGTGCCTGCCCATTAAAAATTATATTGATTTGTTTTTAATATTTCACCTACGATTGTATAGTATAATAAAAAACAGTAGAATAGCAATTTAGTTTCCAATTTTCCATCCCCTCATATCGGTTTTATTAAAACAAATGCGTTTTTCGGAATAAGCGAGAAATCAATTTTTACGGGTCGGTGTCCAATTTTTACGGGGCAGCTTAACAAGGGGTGAAATGCGCACTATCATGCAATAATTACATATATGGAAGATATATGTATATAGATATGTTTTTCATCTGCATACAAAATTGTGAGTTGGTGCAAACAGACATTATATTTACAAAACACATGTTATTTTTAAAATGATTTATCTTGTATACAGTCAAAATGATATAACAATGAGCTTTAGTTAAATAACGATGTATTATTATTATTATTATTATTATTATTATTATTTTTGTTGTAAATTCCAGACCAGGCTATCTCGTATCTCCGACAACACGAGTCCTGACTGGCAAAAATACTCACAACTTCTCCCCGCTACCTGCAGAGTAAGAAATTATGAGTTCCGATTCTCGTGAGTTCTGAGCAACCTGAGTGAGCCCAAGATGACAGCCTTCTGCATTTCGGCGGCTATGTTTTCGGGTCTATTATGGCACGCCACCATTAATCTTAAATTAGGAACCAGATTATTTGTGATACCACCCAAGCAGCCAATTACCAACACGACAATTATTATTATTATTATTATTATTATTATTATTATTATTATTATTATTATTATTATTATTATTATTATTATTATTATTATTATTATTATTATTATTATTATTATTATTATTATTATTATTATTATTATTATTATTATTATTAATATTATTATTATTATTATTATTATTATTTTTTTTTTTTTTTGTTATAGGCGTCGACTACTAGGTCATTAGCCATTACAATAGAAGGGATTTTTAATTATTAGTATTCTATCATATTTCGTAAAAAATTTGGATATTCTTTAGAAATTCGATACATGATTTTGTATTCTTTTGGTTTGATAAGCAGGTTTGTATGTTCATGGGAATTAACATTTGTCGTCTCAATAATTCAAATTTTCGACATTCGAATATAATATGGTCTATTGTTTGTAGTGTTGCACATATGTCACATTGTGGATGATTTTGTCGCAAAAGCATATATGATGATGTTAATCTCGTGTGTCCAATTCGAATTCTGTGGAGAACTGCTTGTTCTCTGCGTGTCAGTTCTGCAGGTGTTAGCCATTGTTTTATTGAGGGTTTGACTCTTTTGAGCTTTGATGGATTATGAGTCCATTCTTCTTGCCATTTATTTAGTATTTTTTGTTTAAGGAAGATTTTAAGGTCTTCGTCTCGGACAGGAATATTTTGAGGTTGTTGGTCTAAGGACTGTTTTGCTGCACTATCTGCATTTTCGTTTCCTTTTATACCAATGTGACTTGGAATCCATACGAATATTACTTTTTTATCTCTCGAGTCTAAATGATATAAAGTGGCTAGTATTTGTTTTAAGAATGGATCATTGCTAAAATTATTGCTCAGAGCTTGAAGTGAGCTTAGAGAATCGGTGCAGATAATATTTGTTTGGTTGTTGCTTAGGTCAATAAATTTTAGGGCTTGCCATATAGCGTATAGCTCTGCTGTAAAGACTGTTGCTGCCTCAGGCAAAGTCCATGATGATATGACGTTTTCGGAGCAGAATGCACTAGCAGAACTATGAAAATTCTTTGATCCGTCAGTGTAGATTGTTTGACTTCTTGGGTAAGTATTTATAACTGTATTAAATTCATTTTTTATTATATCGCTTGATGTTTCATATTTTTTATGTTTCAGGCAGTCGTAGCGTATAGTCGGATTGTTTATTTTCCAAGGAGGAACTTCATATTCCTGTTTATAAATAAATTCTGGGTAAGTTTCGTCAATTTTTTCCAATAGTTCCCTAAATCTTATTCTTACAGGTCTGGTAATAGATGATCGCCTATTGAAGATGTCATCGTCGTCTTCTGAGTTTAATATATGGTAGACTGGGTGTTTGTGTTGACTTAGTCTATTTGCACAGTAGCTAGCTAGAAGTTGTTCCCTTCTGTACTGTAATGGCGGAGTGGATGCTTCATTACATAGGGACTTGTGCGATATGCTCCTAGGGCTATTTGTAATGCTAGTCTTTGTAAGGAGTCTAATGGTTGTAATGTCGATTTTCGGGCTGACAAGTATATTATACTTCCATAATCAATTCTAGATAGGATGAATGATTTATATATCATTAATAGGGAGTTGCTGTCACATCCCCATTTGATACTTGATATCGATTTCATAATATTTAGATGCTTTTTACATTTTGTGGTGATATATAAGATATGTTCCTTCCAGTATAGTTTGTTGTCCATTATAACCCCTAGAACCTTTGTAGAAGATTTTATGTTTATTCTCTGATCATCTATGTAAAGTTCAGGTTCCCGATGAAGAGATCTCAGTCTGCAGAAATGTACCATGTGAGTTTTAGATTTAGAAAAGTTAAGTCCATTCTCTTTTGCGTAGCTGTTCACTGAGTTTATATTTCTTTGCATGTTCTCCTCAATATCATCTATGGTCTTTGATTCATAATAAATGATCAGATCATCAACATATATGCATCTTCCCATGTTTTCTTCTAATACAGAAGTTAGGCCATTGACAGCTATCGTAAATAGTATTACACTTAATGTGGATCCTTGTGGTATACCATTTTTAAGACTTTTGACTTCGGATAGTGTATTTTGAATTCTCACTCTAAAAGTTCTCTCCTCTAGGAATTTTTTTACAAAATATGGAAGGTTTCCTTTAAATTCATAATTGTGTAATGTTTTTAGAATTCCAAGTCTCCAAGTTTGGTCAAATGCCTTTTCGAGATCAAAAAAGATAGCAGTAAGATGATTTCGCCTTGCAAAAGCATTTTGAATTGCATTTTCTAGAAGAAAGAGTTGATCAGTTGTAGATCTGTTTTTTCGGAATCCCATTTGATATTTAGTTAAAAGATTTCTTGTTTCCAATTCCCACATTAATCTAATACTGACCATTTTTTCCATTATTTTACTAAAACAACATATTAGAGAAATTGGACGGTAGTTTGACGGCGATTACCTTGGATTACGGTTTTTTTTACCGGGTTTACTCCCAGGTTTGGGTCTATTGTGCTAAAGTGGTCCCCGGCCCAAAGGGGGTCTAAGTGCAATCCTCTTGGTCCGCGGGAGACAGTTTGTCTCCTACCCACCAGCTAGGCCGGTTCGGGCATTCCCCTATCCGCCACCCGGGGACGCGCCTGGTAGGGGTTAGAGGTGTCCCCCCCAGGATTATTATTATTATTATTATTATTATTATTATTATTATTATTATTATTATTATTATTATTATTATTATTATTATTATTATTATTATTATTATTATTATTATTATTATTATTATTATTATTATTATTATTATTATTATTATTATTATTATTATTATTATTATTATTACGTATTGTTTTTTTTGACATTTCGTCGGCTTTGAGCTGACGGAAACAATGTGTAGTGAGAAGGGAATTCACCCTATCTCACTTGTTTATTTTGGTGTTCTTTTATTATAGCTGCATGCTTAGATATTAAGGAATTTGCGTACAATATGGCATGTTTGTAGAATAGCCGCTTTCTGTATTCTCTTAATAGTGTTGTTGTTTATTTCTAATAATTTAATTTGATGTTCTAAACTCTTAGACACCACTCCTGTAACAGACACCACTATTGGTATGATTTTTATATTTTTCAACTCCCAAATATGCTTGATTTCAATAGCCAAATTTTCATATTTATTTCGTTTTTCTGTTTCGGTTTTAGTTATATTATTATCTAGAGGGCATGCTATATCTATAATCCAGGCAGTTTTAAGTATTTTGTTGATAAAAAGAATGTCTGGCCTATTATAGTCAACTGTTCTGTCCGTCAATATTGGGTTGTCCCAGTACAATACTGCATTATGATTTTCTAATACCTGTGGAGGATTGAATTTGTAGTATGGCTCGGGATTTTCGAACAGTTCGAAGTTTTTTGCTACTTCGATGTATATTATTTTGGCTACTTGGTTGTGTCGGCCTAAGAACGCAGTATTTGACAAAGCACTACAGCCAGCAGTAATGTGCTCTATTGTTTCCCCTACCTTATTGCACTTTCTACAGTTGTCTTGAGTATTTAATTTCATAATATGCCTTTCATAATTCCTGGTGCGTACGACCCGGTCCTGTATGGCTATTATGAAACCTTCCGTTTCAGGGTGTAGTTCACCTGTTTTTAACCAGATCAGGGATTTTTCTTTATCATTTACAGTATTGTCTAATGTCCCAGGATATGTTCCATGTAATGCCTTGTTTTTCCAGATTTCTATTTGCTGCTGTTCATCAGAAATATGTATCAAGTGTTCTGCGTTACCTAGTTTTAGTGGTGTATAATTATCATCAACCTCTCTTATTTTGGCTATTAATCGGCTTTCAGAGTTTAAAAAGTATTTCCTTATGTCTAATTCTTGTTTTCGGCACAAGTTTTCAATATTTATAAGCCCTCTTCCTCCTTTTGATCTAGGAAGGTATAAGCGTTGGATGGCTGATTTAGGGTGATGGGATCTAAATTTGGTAAGATGTCTTCTAGTTAGTCTGTTTAGTTCATCCAGATCTACTTGAGAATACTTCAATAGGCCAAAGGAGTATGTTAACACAGGTATCGCCCACATATTGATAGCTGTTAAAAGATTTCTTGCATTTAATTTGGTATTAAGCAATTTTGTTATTCTATTGCGGTATTTTTCTTTAAATTCATTCTTTAGAAATGTGTGGTCGATTGTCTTGTTTTGAGCTATTCCTAAATATTTGTATGTTTCATTTGGTTGTAGAGGCTCTATTCCTTGGATGTTATTTTCCTCTTCTACTAATTTCCCCCTACAAATTGTTATATATGCGCATTTGTCTAGTCCAAATGACATGCCAATATCACTGCTGTAATTCTTTGTAGTTTGTATCAATTCGTCCATTTGTTTTTTGGATTTGGCATATAATTTGATATCGTCCATGAACATAAGGTGGTTTAGTTATCATTATTATTATTATTATTATTATTATTATTATTATTATTATTATTATTATTATTATTATTATTATTATTATTATTATTATTATTATTATTATTATTATTATTATTATTATTATTATTATTATTATTATTATTATTATTAATTATTATTATTATTATTATTAATAATATTATTATTTTTTTTTTTTTTTTTAATTTGGTGTCATCGGCGTCGACTACTACGGCCATTAGCCTCGTGTTCTGTGTAGGCTTTGTTACTGTTTCCCAGCGCCACTTTAGGAACAGCACTGTTAATTAGAACCCAACAGTGAATGGTCGAGTGGGGAATCCTACCAAGGCATCAGAATTAATTTCAAATAATTAAATTAAATGAAAAAATCCCGGCCAACGGTGGGATTCGAACCTGAGACCTTCCGATCTCAAAGTCATGACTCTAACCACTGAGCCAACCCACCCCTATTATTATTATTATTATTATTATTATTAATAATAATTATTTTTATTATTATATTACAATCAAGCTATTAACTTGTCACAATTTGATTTTTATTAAGTACATGGTCTATAATTAGTTTTATCGAAATTTGTATCTTGTCTTATTTAGATGTATTTGTTAGGTTTTATTTAAATAATATTATTTCGCAATGCACCTGCGCATCAATAAGATCGCAACCATCATGTACTCACGGCAGACAAATCGGAGAAAGTTATTTAGTTAGTAAAAACACCAAATTTTAAACTTAAGCTTTATTCCGGCCTGCGTTGAACTAATTAGATTTGGGGCAGAGTCGAAACTATATGGTCAATGTGCTCATTTCTTTTTTCAATTTGATTAAAGGTAAGTAATGTTTGGTATTAAATTTCTATGATCTAGTAAAAATTTCTTATAAGTGTTTTGAAATTAACATTTTATTACAGATTTAAAACTTGAAGTTTTCTATTTATGAAAATCTCTCGTTCATCCTGATCTGTGGTAAGGCAATAGTTTTATTTTATAACGCAAATTCTATTCTACGAAATAAAAATATACTACTCCTAATACAAATTTTCCTGGAATATATATCATCGAGTGACTCTTTCTATCGATTACCCTCACTGAATTTCCTGCTCTTTCAAAATGGAATCAATGTTTACATTATGAATTAATCATGACTTGTTTATTTTAGCCTTCAGACTACGGCTCTACGACCACGTAAGAGTAATTCTGGCTATATTCCATCGAATTTGCTTGCTCTTCTGCTCCCGTGCCTCTGACAGGGACCTGCTGTATTTGTTTTTGGTTTTAATTGGCTATCAAAGACAAAAAACTATGAATGTAAAAGGAAAAGGTTAATCAGAAAATTAATTGGTTACGTCGATTTATAAATTTTAAATTCGGTTTTTTAGAGAGTCAGTTTTTTGACATAGAGTCGGATTACTCGATTAAAATAAAAATTAACGGATCTATGCGTTTTTTATATTTGTTTTAAATAACGAAGTTTTCAGGGAAGAGGGATAAGACTTAACATCCGCATTGTATACATATAGTTATTCTGTAATACAATTCAACATTCATTTTTTTAAGAATGTTTTTTTACACATTCTGTTAATGCTAAAGCGAGACAAGACTATTTTAGTGAGGTACTAAAAACTCTGTAGTTTTATATATCAAAGAGTAGACATATTTAAAGGCAATCAATATACAATAAAAAACTATATTGTTACCCTGCATCCTGCAGTAACCTGCAGCTGTTATAGGTAAACATATGAAAAAAGAAGTAGTACAATATCACCCGTCATCGTACAGTCTAGAAATGTCTAGAGGGTGGAACATATTTCCATTTCGCGTCTAGAAAACATCTAGAACAATCGAGAAAATCAAGGGAGCAATAAGGCGATGATTTTTATGTCACAGTTTAGTTATATGACAGCCGTTGTACGTTAATGTTAATAGATGTATTGTAAAAATTTTAGTTTGCAAATAAATTAAGTTTACCTAGAACCAGTGTAACATTTTGGTGACAGCGGTGGAATTCAAAATAAAAATTATCTAGGCATCTAGGTTATACTAGATCCACTGTGTACGAAACAGACATGGATACTTCAGATCCCCTAGCTTTGCTGTAGATGGAAGAGGAGAAAGATAAGCGCAGAGGAAGAAGAGGACAAGGAAAGACACAGGGAGGAGCAAGAAGAGGAAAAGGAAAGGCACAGGAAGAAGTAATAAGAGAAAAAGAAAGGGCGCAGGAAGGACGAGGAAAAAGAGAAGGAGGCGTAGAAAAGCAGAAGTGGAAATTATGAATGGTTTGCTACAAATTAACGAAAAGTTCAAGCAAGAGATAGGCCACCTTAATATTCGAATATATCTTTTAGCATAAAAACAGAAGATTTTAAAATCTAATTTAGAACAACAGCAAGAGAATTTAAAAACTAATTTAGAACAACAGCAAGATAATTATAAACTAGTTTAGGGCAATAACAAAAGAATTTAAAAACTTATTTAGAACAATAAGAACAGCAACGCGGACATTATTTCCAGGTGATCCTGTTGAGAACAACAATGCCAGGACTGTAAAAGGCAAGAACAACGAGAGAAGGTGGTTGAAGAAGTTAGTCTTTAGGCAACTACTATGAAGCCAGAGGACGACGAAGACGGAATCACCCTTGAAAGCCAGAACAACAGTCAAAAGAATGACTATGACTTGAAGGTTGTCCGGTTAAGAAAAGGATTCAGACTTATTTGGCAAGGGAGAGCCAAATATAGTGAAACATATAGTGGAACTATAAAAAGGTGCTGGACTCAGTGGATGACCTATTGCATCGGATGTGGGAGTACATATAGTCCGCAAATTGGTACTGCCAAAATTGCATGTCAGAAGTGTGTTGGAGGAACTTTATAGCAGCCGCTTGTGAGGACATTTTGGTACTAAAAGGGCACTAGCACAATTTCGGGAAAGATTTTATTGGGTCGATTGCCGACGGGATATTAAAGATCGGTGTAAGAAAAGTAATTTATGCAATGGCAGATAAGGGTCTGAAAGGGTGAAATCGCCATAGATATCCTCGGACCACTTCTCTTAACATAGGAGAAAACAAATACTTGATGGTTGTTATGGACTATTTTCAAAGTAGCCCTAAATAGCGCTTATTTCTAATCAAAAAGCAACGACAGTAGCTAAAGCATCCATGAGGAACGTCATAACGAGACATAGAGTTCCTCTGAAACAGCATTCTGACCAAGGACGGAATTTTTAATCCGTATTATGGCCCAAATTGATGAAAATGTTTGGCATCAGGAAAACGTGCACTACGCTTCTTGACCCATACTCTAACGGAATGGTGGAAAACCACCATAGAAGTATTTGCCAGTATCTTTCAATGTTCGTCTCTGAAAATCAAAAGGATTGGGACACTTTAATTCTTCTATTTCTGCTAGCCTACCGAAGCTCTGAACATGCATCGACCAGTTATACTCCATCTATGATTATTATAAGAAGGAATATGAAGCTTCCCCATGACCTTCTTTTTGGAAGACAGCCTCCTGGCAAAGAAGATTTCCGTATACCTCCCACGTACATACGGAACTTAAAAGAAATATTAAAATAGGTCTACGGATTCGCTCGTACACGTTTGAAAGTCAACAGCGATAAAGCAAAAGCCAGAATCGACATGCATGCCACAGGGAAATATTTTAAGAGAGGCGACCAAATATAGCTTAATCCCAAGCGCAGAAAATAACTTTGTCTGAAGCTGAAACGGAACTGGAAAGGCCCCTACATCGACCTCAATAAAATCAACGACCTGATCTACCGCATTCAGTTATCAGCGGTAAGTAAACCTAACGTAGTTCACATTGAAAAGTTAGCACTATACCGTGGTCTAGGCCATCAGTGTAGGCTCCAACCAGATCCCAAGAGGGAGAAATGTTATCATGCACCCTGCAGTAACCTGCAGCTATTATAGGTAAACGTACGAGTAAAAGAAGAAGTGCAATCTCACCCATCACTCTACAGTGTGCTGCGGTTGTCATAAGTCTAAAACAGTCTAGAAATGTCTAGAGGGCGGAACATATTTCCATTTTGTGTCTAGAAAACATCTGGAACTTTCGAGAAAATCAAGGGGCTACATGGGGCGATGATTTTAATATCACAGTTCAGTTTTATGATAGCCAGTGTACGTTAATGTTAATAGTTGCATTGTAAAAGTTTGAGTTTGAAAATAAATAGAATTTACCAAGAACCAGTGTAACTATTATTGCTTCAATGTTTTCTTTAAATGTGATTTAATTGTATTTATGTAATTCAATTATGTTAAGGTAATTTAACTGTATTTATGTAAATGAATTTATGTAATTAAATTTATGTAATTGAATTTATGAAATTAAATTTATGTAATTGAATTTATGTAATTGAATTTATGTAATTAAATTTATGTAGTCGAATTTATGTAATTGAATTTATGTAATTGAATTTATGTAATTGAATATATGTAATCAAATTTATGTAATTGAATTTATGTAATTGAATTTATGTAATTGAATTTATGTAATTGAATTTATGTAATTGAATTTATGTAATTGAATTTATGTAATTGAATTTATGTAATTGAATTTATGTAATTGAATTTATGTAATTGAATTTATGTAATTGAATTTATGTAATTGAATTTATGTAATTGAATTTATGTAATTGAATTTATGTAATTGAATTTATGTAATTGAATTTATGTAATTGAATTTATGTAATTTATCTAGGGCTGTCCCCAATCACCTACAAAATCCGGACGCCATAAACGATTTTTTTATAAACGGTATAGGTGGAAACGATAATCCTGACGCGAACATTTTAAGTTACTATCTGTCTACTAGATTAAATATTGAACTGAATCTTTTTAATTTTAATGAAGTAGATGAATTAAAAATCTTTAAATTATTGTTATCTATTAAATCGAATGCAAGTGGTCCAGACGAAATCAACATAATTATGTTACTACATTGTTGTCCTTATATTCTGCCACATTTATTACATATATTAAACTATTGTCTTCGCAATTCGGTTGTTCCAGTTTTATGGAAAAAGTCCAACGTAATACCTCTCCCAAAAACGGACAATCCTAATGATTATAAGGATCTGAGACCAATAAGTATTTTGTGTACTCTTTCTAAAGTACTAGAAAAAATAATGGATCAGCAAATGCGTACCTTTATAACAAAAAATAACATATTTCCTAAACACCAATCTGGATTTCGACCTGGACACAGTTGCACCACTGCGCTGCTAAAAGTTTTAGATGACATTTACTCTTACATAGATGCAAATAAACTGTGCGTGTTAGTACTTTTAGATTACTCCAAGGCGTTTGACAAGCTTAACCATCGCATGCTAGAAGCAATATATCATCATATAGGCTTCAGTAACTCTTCTTTGAAATTAATCAATGCATATTTAAATCAACGATGTCAAAGAGTTCTCATGGGCCCAATATTATCTAGAGAAGCTGAATTAACACGGGGTGTGCCACAAGGCTTAATTCTAGGGCCTCTTCTATTATGTATATATACTTCTCAGTTTCATACCTTTTTGAAATATATGAACTCGCATTTTTACGCAGATGATACACAATTGTACATCGACTTTAATGAATCTGAGGCTGAAAGTACTTCCTTAAAACTACTTCCTTAAAAGTAATAAAAATAAATATTATAGCTGAGATTTCTAACAAATTCTGTTTGTCTATTAATTCTACAAAATCTAAGGCAATGCTATTCGGTCGTAAATTAGCAAAACATAGAATTAAAGACACTTTAAAGATAATAATAGAAAATGATAATTTGGAATTTTCTGAATGTGAAAAGAATCTCGGAGTGTATATAGATAGTTCGTTAACTTTTTCAAAACATTTGTCAACTATTATTAAAAAAGCATTTTCAAATCTAAAATTAATATACTCTCACAAACAACTATTAAATAAAAATACACGAACTAATCTATGTGAGAGTTTGGTGCTTTCACAAGTAAATTATGCTGATGTTATTTACGGCCCTGCTCTTACTCTATATGAAAAGAAGCGTCTGCAACGAATACAAAATACAAATAAATTTATATACCAAAATCAGATAGTATTTTATAATAGAATCAGTCTTTATAGATTAATTTTTAGTCAATACGAGTACAATGATTAAATCAATAACACTTTTACTATTTTAATCTTGTTAAGTAAATAGTGCACTATTTTTACTTTCCTATCTGTATACAGATATAAGGAAAGTATAGGAATCATGATTTTTTTCGACCTCGAGTTTTCGACGGATTTTTACGTTTTGAGGTCCCCTGAATCTGTGTGTGTGTGTGTGTGTGTGTGTGTGTGTGTGTGTGGGTGCGTGCGTGCGTGCGTGCGTGCGTGCGTTCGTGCGTGCGTGCGTGCGTCTGTGTGTCTGTGTGTCTGTGTGTCTGTGTGTCTGTGTGTCTGTGTGTCTGTGTGTCTGTGTGTCTGTGTGTCTGTGTGTCTGTGTGTCTGTGTGTCTGTGTGTCTGTGTGTCTGTGTGTCTGTGTGTCTGTGTGTCTGTGTGTCTGTGTGTCTGTGTGTCTGTGTGTCTGTGTGTCTGTGTGTCTGTGTGTCTGTGTGTCTGTGTGTCTGTGTGTCTGTGTGTCTGTGTGTCTGTGTGTCTGTGTGTCTGTGTGTCTGTGTGTCTGTGTGTCTGTGTGTCTGTGTGTCTGTGTGTCTGTGTGTCTGTGTGTCTGTGTGTCTGTGTGTCTGTGTGTCTGTGTGTCTGTGTGTCTGTGTGTCTGTGTGTCTGTGTGTCTGTGTGTCTGTGTGTCTGTGTGTCTGTGTGTCTGTGTGTCTGTGTGTCTGTGTGTCTGTGTGTCTGTGTGTCTGTGTGTCTGTGTGTCTGTGTGTCTGTGTGTCTGTGTGTCTGTGTGTCTGTGTGTCTGTGTGTCTGTGTGTCTGTGTGTCTGTGTGTCTGTGTGTCTGTGTGTCTGTGTATCTGTGTGTCTGTGTGTCTGTGTGTCTGTGTGTCTGTGTGTCTGTATGTCTGTGTGTCTGTGTGTCTGTGTGTCTGTGTGTCTGTGTGTCTGTGTGTCTGTGTGTCTGTGTGTCTGTGTGTCTGTGAGTCTGTGTGTCTCTGTGTCTCTGTGTCTCTGTGTCTGTGTGTCTGTGTGTCTGTGTGTCTGTGTGTCTGTGTGTCTGTGTGTCTGTGTGTCTGTGTGTCTGTGTGTCTGTGTGTCTGTGTGTCTGTGTGTCTGTGTGTCTGTGTGTCTGTGTGTCTGTGTGTCTGTGTGTCTGTGTGTCTGTGTGTCTGTGTGTCTGTGTGTCTGTGTGTCTGTGTGTCAGTGTGTCAGTGTGTCAGTGTGTCAGTGTGTCAGTGTGTCAGTGTGTCAGTGTGTCAGTGTGTCAGTGTGTCAGTGTGTCAGTGTGTCAGTGTGTCAGTGTGTGTGTCTGTATCCACCATAACTCATGAACCGATACGAAGAAAAACACCAAATTTTAATCTTAAGCTTTATTCCGGCTTGCAATGAACCGATTAGATTTTGGACAGAGTCCGAACATTTGGGGGGTACTTTATTGGTGGTGTTTTTTATATTTTATGGAATATATTCGTTATATACATTTGTAGAAGAAAATTTGATGAACAAAAGTTACTAACAATATGATTATCTATAATTTTTGTTCTATATAAAATTTTCCTAAAATGGTCCGTATTCGATATATTTAAGAAAATGTGTAAATTTCGAATTTTGTAATAAAATACCTACGGCACTGGCTCACATCTAGGGATTTTTACTTTTATTTTCACCAATCGCTGTCATGACGATTTGGTCACGTGGGTTTTCGGTATTGTTGAAGACCCAGTACCTACTCATAATGAGAAACTTTACCTAAGAAATGGTAAGTACATTTAAATAGTTTATATAAAGTTATGTTAGCCTATAAGTTTTAATCGTACATCGTGTTACCCCCTAGCCTAGATTGTGTGTTGCGTACAAACCTGAAATCTTTTATTTTAATGACATTTTTTATTGCCTTGTTTGTATAATTTAGTATTTTCAAAAATATTAGGTATATTGGTAATTTGTATCCCTACAGGTATTAAATAAAAATAAGGCTGTTGGTAAATTAGTTTACAGTTGGTAATAAAGTATATCTCGAAAACTGCAATAAGTATCAAACATTAATTTTGATTATAACAGGCACTTAACAAGTCACATCCCACATATCTACATGCTCTGGGTAATCAATTCTATGAGTACATATTAAAACATTAATATACTATCTACAATTAAACAATAATTTGAAAATACAGTTAAAGCGGAGTTACCTATTTACACAAAATTACTATTATTCTGTTATTTATTAAAACATTATTTTTTAGTAAACATGGACATGCAAAAGTCAGCAATGAGGGTAGGACAATAGCCAGAGCAAGAATACGTTGGAATTGTGAATTAGACATAGAAAGGGTCATAATATAAGTGTGATAACATTTTACAATGTCTATCTTACACTATTATAGTTCACAGATTTCTGTACATTTTTAATTATGTGCTGCTTTCAAACTTATAGTATCCTTTGAGAAAAGAAGTTGAATATTCCTGTTTACCTATTTAAACTGTTTATTTTACCTTATGCATTTGTTTTTTACTCTTCACACAGTAATCTGTAATAGTATATTACATAACAAGAGTAGAAAGAAGCTAATTACAGGCGACTAGAAAAGTTGCGCACGAGCCGCGTTAAGCCTTGGTTTCTTTGAACACTACGTCGCGGTGAGCGGACAGTCCGTCAATCGTCGCATTTTGACGATTTTATCCAACCAGAGTATTTAAATGGGAATGGTTTTCTTGAATCCGCTTAGCTGAGCAGGACGGCGTCATGCCGCTGATTTGTCGCGAAGAGTCGGTTGATATCTGTTGAGTTTGATATCAGCGGAATCGTCGGCGTGTGCGGAGACTATATTGTTATTAATTTTAAAACAATGAGTGACAAGTTCACACATACAGATGACATCATGACTTTATTTTTAGGTTTATTGGAAATTAGGTCCTTTATGAAACTCAACACGAATACAAAAAGATCTGTAGAAAATCTAAAATACTCCCTAAATTTGGTTTCATTTCCAAAAAGCCTCCGCTGCACAGTGATATTAAAGGTACCTTCTGTATCGCGACACAAAAACAACTCATCCACTGGCTTATTGGAAACTTTGACGGTTGCAATTGCCAGTTCCCTTTGTTCTTCCTCTTCCAACAATAATAACAACGCAAACAATTTATTTGCATCCATTTTAGTATCTTTCTTTTACATTCATAATACATAAACAGCACGTACAGACATAGAGAAAGTATCATTTTCTATATTTTTTAACAAACCACCTCGGGCGATAATTGCTGTTCTCAGCGGTCGACGGACTGTCCGCTCACCGCGACGGAGTGTTCAAAGAAACCAAGGCTTTAGCGGCGAGTACAGTAATTCTACGAGCATGTGATTGCTCTTACAACTTTATCTACAACCACAATCATACATTAATAACGAGAAGGTTTTCGTAACCTATAATATTTATGAAATACATCTAATTAAAAATATTGTAATTTGCAACTACTAAATTAACTGAAGAAAAATTGTTTCAAATACCAACCTTTGTTAATATTATTGTGAATCAAGAGCTTCATTTAAATATTTATTTATTTCATCAAAACAATTTCTGCTATTAAAAACCGTCTGACTGCTTTTAATTTTGGATACGTTTCAAAATTCACTTTTATATGGAAATAACGATTTTTGACATTCCCTAAAATGATGCAGGTTTGAATTGTTCCATAAGTCCCCCAAAATATGCCAAAACCACATTCTCAAAGAATTAGTTTACGTTGTTTTTTATACGTCAGTACATATGCTTTTGGTATACTATTTCATACCTTGTCCTTGATTTTAAAGGCTGTAGCTTGTTAGTAATATTAGCATCTTTTTCAAGAATATCAGGAGAAGGTCCTTGAAATTTATTTTTACTATCTGACAAACTCATTTTATTTTTTAAAAAAATAATTGTCAAACTATAAAAATTGGCGATTTTTCTATTTCTGAAATGTCAGAACTGTTTATCGTAACCATGGCGATCACCTAGCAACGGAGTAATATGTTGTAATGAAGTCAATTTTCATTACTATATTTCGGCCTATTCCGGATATAAATTTTAATTTTAATTTTATTTTAACTTCATGGGTATATCAAATTTTGTTTCATTTAAATTCGCGTATTATACCTGAGTAACGATAGCGCGCGCGATCCGCGCACATCGAGTGGGGAGCTAGCCTGCTTGGGCATAGAGACTCGGATTCAGCATTTTAGTATTAAAATCATTCATTCAAAATCATTCGACTAGCTTGAATTCATTTTTCCGACCTCGTGAAGTCTGCTTCGATATACGCTGTAAAATCATTGCCGAGACCGTAGTTAGGTACACCGAATTAATGTTTACGTTTTTTTTTCCTGTCGTCGCGTCGGTTCTTGAGCTAAATGTTTGAATACCAGTTTTATTTGATTAAATTATTCCGTTTTCGATTTTATTTAATAGAAATAATAATTTTTATTGCGACCGTGGATTGTGTTTCTATTTTAGAGTAATAGTAAACCTAATTTCAAGTTAAATTCCGTATACAGTTAACTACTTAATTTTCATTGCTACCGTGGATGTTGTTTCTATTTTTAAGTAATAATAAATTTAAATTAAATTCCGTATATAGTTAATTACTTAACTTTTACTACAACCGTAAATTTTGTTTCTATTTATTCACAATCTGGTTTAACTTTTTTTTTACATTTATATTTCTTTACTTGGAAATAGAATTAGTTCGAAAGTTTGAAAGTTAAAATAGTATCATTTTTCATGTTGAGTGGACTGGTTTTGGCGAGAAAGCTCACATGGGATTAGATACTATCCCGGTTTTAGATTTTTTTTTAGATTAACCCCTAGCCGTGATTAATATATTAGTGTTTTTCTTATGTTTGAGAGGGCTGGTTTTGGCGATTACACTCATCATAGGATAAATACTGACCCGGTTTAATATTTTGTCTTATGTTTGAGCGGGCTGGTTTTGGCGAGTACACTCATCATACGATTGAATACTAACCCGGTTTTTGATTATTTTTTTTAGTTACCTCCGCGCCGTGATTAAAATGATAGTATCATTTTTATGTTGAGAGGGCTGGTTTTGGCGAGTACACTCCTCATAGGATTGATACTATCCCGTTTTCTTATCATTTATCTATTTCCTATTCACTAACACAAGGAGGTTTGTTTCAGTTTCAATACCGACTAGATAGTTAACCAGATAACTTTTTCTACGACCGTGATTTTATTTCTGCTTTTACGAAACAAAATATTTAACTTTAATCTTTTTGCCGATTTAACAGTTAACTAGCTAACTTTTGCTACGACCGCAATTATTTTCCATTTTTCTTCTTTAACTGAAATAGTAATTTTGTTTTTGGTTTCGTTTTGGCTCAACCACCGAACCGACAATTTATTAATTAGTTACTATTGCCCCCAAGCATCTTTCTTTTAATTTTAATTATACCGTCTGATTGAGACTAATCAAAGTTCACTACTGGCCGATCTGTTTGTTTTTCTTTTTGTTCAGGGTTTTAAAAATACGAGCGAGGGTGGGCGTTGAAATATTACTTAAAAATTATTTATTGTAAATAGTTAAAATTCAATATATGTGTCAACGTTACTTTGACTATTACTTAGGTTACTGATCCCTAATTTACTTCCCCCTTTATTTCAGCAGTGAGAAATTCTTTATCACCACAAGTCACGATTAAAGCCCGTTACTTGTGGTTACTTATTACCTGTGTCTGAGTGACCAACGACCCCTGGAATTTTTCATCTCCATCTGTGCTGCCCGAGTACTTTCGACGCCGTTTCGAAAGTTTGTGGAGTAAACCACACATAAAATCTGGCGCCCGAGAGCCGTCCCACCAACAGGCGTCATTTGTAAGTAATCGTTTTCTCTAAGGCGAGAAAACCCCTTACAATGTATATAATATATTGTGGCGGTTATGAGAGTGGATATGATCTAATTCTAGCAAGAGTTGCTATTAACCGGTTGTTGGGCTCCATTGTTAGAATAACAAAATTAATTAAATTCAAATCACTTGTTTATAACTACCTTTAATTTAAATCGAATTATTAAAATATTTGTTTTATGAAACCATTCATCATCCACAATTACTAAATATTTCTCAGGGGTAGGTCCGACTCTGTGGTTGCAGAGATTTATTTGTTTCACGCCAGACGGCGCTGCGATACGAGCTCGTCCGATTTTACCAATATGGTCACTTGTTATTTATGCTTGTGTAAAGTTTAAACCAGAAGAAAAGCGAATATAAGTGCAAACAAAGAACATTTATTTATAAGGAAGAAAAAAACGCAATCTAGCAAGTCTAACAAAATCTAAATTGCTCAAATAAGGAGATATTTATTTGTCGTTCAAGTTAAATGTTAAAATTCATTATAAAAAAAATTATTCACTACTAAAATTAAGATTCAATTCTTTTTTAAAATAGAACTTTTATCAAAGTTTATAGGCCTTTCATATTGTTAATATTTTGCAAAATATTTAAGTTTTTGTTACCTGAGATCTCATTTTTAATGTTTTAGCGCAAGAATATCACATTTATGCACAGCTTGGAGAATCCTGTCCAGTCTTGTAGAAATGTGTGCCCTTTCTGGTTCAAAGCACCACAGCAACGTTTGTGAAGGAAAAACTAGACTCTGTGATGTGATTTTGCAACGAAAATCACTTGTAGAATGGAAAATAGGTAATTTTCTACCCAATTTTCAGAAGAGATTTTTTCAAATTCTGATTTTTTTCTTTCTTCCGTCACACTGTCCCAATTGTTCAAACAGTTTCCATGGAAACCGAACCGAAAACTCTCACATATTCCCTAATCAAGTCACTTTTGTCAGGTAAGTTGATGTCCTAATTTTAATAATTAAAATGTCAGGTTATATACAGGGGGAAACAAAAGTATTGTCTTTTTCTTGGTTTTCACTAATAAAAGTGTTTCTTGTTTTGTTATCACTTTTTTAAATGTAAATAAATCATATAAACACTTATGCTACTTCTTAAAACTATTTACAAGTATTTACAAACTCAATAAAATATGTGTTTTGTTGTCAGGCATAAAGTTTCTTAATTTTCTCTTATTAAGTTGAGTTTATTAGTTTAATTTGTTTATTGATCGTTGACCTACATGCTTCTATCTGTTTATCATTTTTTTCATAATTATTTAAGCCAATTGATTTTGAACAAATCTAATTAAAAATAGGGGGTTAATATGGGTCGAAATTAAAAACAAAAATCCTAAATTAAAAACGAAAAGCGATACCAACATAAAATTTTTAGTAAAAATGAAGCTCTATAAGAACATAAAGCCTATTGATACTGAAAAAAATCTGAATAAATTGGGGAGTTAAGGGGGTACAATATTAAAAAAAATCTTAAAAACGAAAAATGATACCAACTTGAAATTTTTAGCAATCATCAAACTCTAAAAGGAAAAGAAGACCTTTGATTTTTAAATAAAAAAATCTGATTTAAGGGGGGTTGAAATAAAAAAAAAATAAATCAAAAATGAAAAGCGATATCCACATGAAATTTTTAGTAAAAATCAACTATAAAGAGATGAGGTCTATTATATGTGAAAAAAAAAATGAATAAAAGTCAGGGGTTAAGGGGGTCTGTTAAACTGCAAAGAGTATAATTTAGAATGCCACGCATTATATATCTTTATTCTAGTTTGTATCTGTGTAATATTATGTATTGTGATGGGACTGATCTTAAAAAATAAACAGTTAAAACATTTAAGTGCACTTGTTTTATTTGCCAATAAAAGGTATTTACAAAATATATTATTTTATTTGACATGTGTGACAAATTATGAAAATGATTAAATTTACAACAAAAATTGAAAAATGGTAGGTAAAGTTATATAATAATATTTTTTACACAAAAATCAATATCAAGCTTTCTACATAACCTGATATATTTTTAAAAATAATCTCAAATTATGAAGAAAAGTCAGTTGACTAATAATGTTAATAGATGATTTTCAACGTATTAAAAACAAAACAATTATTACAATAACTAAAATATTTATTTATTAATAGTTGTAATTCTTGAAAACAGTATGATATTTATAATAATAACTACACTTAATACAAACTCAAATAAAAAAAAAACAGCGATATTGGCTATTGTACAAAGTTACCGAACTTACAAATGATAAAATTATTGAATTAGTACACCCATTTTAAATTATCATGAGCCGCCACTGAATACAACACTTAACTGTATCCGCAGTATTGTCAATGACATCCTGTATAGATGTTAAGTTAAGAATAGACGCAACCTTGTTACAAAATCCAAAAACAAATCTAATTTAGTGAAATAAAAAAAAAGAATCCAAAAACCTCTAGAGAGGTCGTTGAGGTTGAAGTTAATAGGATAATTGAATCTGTGCTCATAAGTGAATGTTGCTAGGAACGTGATTAGAGAGTCGAAACGTCGTAGTCGTAGTTGAATTAGAGACGGAAAGAGAACGAATTCGAATGGTCAAAGCCGATCTCTTTTATTGGACTTGACAAGAGGATGAGGGTCTGTACTATGATTCAAATCGAATACGAAAACTCGCACATATGCTTGTTTAAACACTTTAAACAGTGATTGGTAATGAAATATGAAACATACTTTAGTTATTGTATACGCATTGGTTTTTTTTTCATTTCAACATAGTATATTTTAGGTAATTTTATTTTTATTAGTGAGGGGTGATATTTTAATAATCATCAGTATAACTAGAAAAATGTTATCGAATAGATATCTTACCATTTTGGTGAGATATGTAGTATTCGATAAGTGTCTGACGTATGCCTTCATAATTTGACATTTCAAATAATACTTATTTGTTTAACTAGGCAGAGAAGTAACAGATTTACTGCCGCGGCTAGCATTTTATTGCCGAGGCGAATCCGAGGCAATGAAACTAGCCAAGGCAGTGAATCTGATTATCTGCTGTGCGAAACATATAATTTTTTTTCCGATTGTTTGTACAGTGTGATTAAAAAAATCAAATTAAAATGAAAACTTTTTTTTCTAATCGTATGTTATAGGTAATAATAAAATCGTATTTTCTAATTATTATTGACTATTAGACCTTAAATTGTATACATAATAATATCTACCGAAAAATAAGACACCACTGTTACATTCAATTTGCTTCAATTGATTGTCCATGAGATAGAGGTTAGTGGATTCCATGGGCCTGTTTAAATCACATTACCATTGCCGTTGCTGAGTAAAGTCGGGGTTGTTATGTACCTTTTCTGAATTATTCAGTTGAAAATCACCATTTTTGATCCGTTTATCTTAAGATTAAGTTATTTGGAGAAGAGATTAATCTGTGTTTAGAGATATTTTCTAAAATAATGGAAAGTAATGAAGAAATGTTAACACCTCCCGAAATTAAAGAATTGGCAAAAGATGCAGAATATAATTTGTTGCCTACAAAATCCAGGAAATTGTATGAAATATGTTATAGAAAATTTTTGGATTATCGCAATAACAAGAAAATCGGATCATTTTTAGAAAACGTTTTACTGGCGTATTTGGCAGAATTAGCCAAGAAATTGAAATTTTCGACTTTATGGTCTACATCAGTATTTCCCAAAGTGGTCCGGGTGGACCCCCAGGGGTCCACGGGAGACTCGACCGGGTCTACGTTGGGCGTAATAAAAATGGGGGTCCACAATCGTAAGTGGGAATGCATGAAAATTAATTTGGTTTCGATAGTGAAGCAATATACTATTAAACAATTGATTACTCATTTTTCCATGTTTATAATATAAACGGTCAACATTTTAGTTACTAAAATGTTGACTTGACTTCTCTTATCAATATAGGTAGATAATATTTTAAGAAGCTCAGCGACTGTTATTTGTAAAAACTTGCATATTCCATATTCAGTACAACTCGTCGGGACTTGTCGTTGCCACGTCGGCCGCCGTCCCGGCCGCAACTCTTGTTCAGACGTGCAAATTAATACGACTTGTGGTGTATGTGCTTGCAATCTTGCATGAACGTGTTTGATTCTTCACCAATATAAATACGAATGTCAAGGATAATTGTTACTCATTTGTTTCTGGAATTTCATAAAGAAAAGTGAATCGATATTAGTGTTGGCCAGTGACTGAATTTGTTTCCAGACTTTCGAAAAGAAAAGTGAATCGATATTAGTGTTGGCCAGTGACTAAATTTGTTTCCAGACTTTCGAAAAGAAAAGTAAAGTGAATCGATATTAGTGATTGCCAGTGTCGAAAAGTCAGTACCTACCTGCCTATTTGTTATATTCATATAGTTTTAAGCCGAGAAAGATTGAACTTTTCGTCCCTACTTTATTTTTATTACCTATTGAATTCATTTAATTATTGCGGAGTTTTGATATCAAAATATTGTTTAAAAGTTTCTATAGAATTTACAGAAATATATTAAAATATAATAAATTTATATCACATTAAAATAAGTTCAGCCGTTTTCATAAAACTCTATTATGGATCTTAGCTATTTATTGTTTTTAATAATTAGAAACAGTTTGCAGCCGGAACTTTGTTTATTCCATAATATTTATAATAATTGATTAATCATATTATGTTAAAATAGCCATATCCTGTTAAGTTCGAATCGCCTTAAGATTACTAAAACAAAGCTTTTTTTTATTTATTTACTTACACATTTAGTAACTTGATACAAAACATGGCCGAATCTAAGAAAAAGTGTCGTCAGTACAGTGTTGAATATTTAAAATTTGGTTTTCTTCCATCAAAGACAGACAAACGATTGCCCACAAGGCTTTTATGCAACAAAGTGTTGAGCAATGACTCTATGAAACCATCAAAGCTGGAAGATCATCTAAGAAGGTGTCATCCTGATAAAATAGGTAAAGCTTTGAAATATTTCCAAACATTAAAGAAAAAATATGAAAAGAGACCCACCGTGCACAGTGTATGTCGTCTGAAAGCAACGAAGATGGCTTGCGGGCATTTTACAATATCTCATTACTTATTGCAAAATCTAGAAAACCGCACACCATTGGAGAACAGTTAATTTTACCTGCTGTTGAAGAGTTTTTAAAAACTGTTCTGCACAAATCTTCATTTGACATACTCAAAAGAATTCCTTTGAGTAACAATACTGTACAAAGACGTATTGATGAAATGAGCTCTGATGTTGAAAGTATCTTGTGTGATTATCTACGAACAACTCATTTTTCTATTTAACTGGACGAGTCAACTTTACCTGGCAATGAAGGATTATTATTGGCATATGTTCGATTTGTTATGGGCGAAAAAATTCATGAAGAGCTACTATTCGCGAAAACTTTGATGACGGACACTAAAGGTGAATCAATATTTATTGTTTGGAGTGATTTGTTTAAAGAAAAATCGATTCCATTCACAAACGTTATTTCGGTGGCAACAGATGGAGCTCCTGCTATGGTCGGGCGATATCGTGGGTTTATAAGTCATCTTAAAATAATTATACCAGAGGTAATTGCGATTCACTGGGTTATCCACCGACAACATCTAGTAGCGAAAAATTTGAGTGATAGATTGCACCAATCGCTTTAATTTGTGATAAATACAGTTAACAAAATAAGAAGCAATGCATTGAATATGCGTTTATTTGCACAATTGTGCGACGAAAATGAAGACTTCCAACGATTGCTGTTACATACCGAAGTACGCTGGTTGTCGAAAGATGCATGTTTATCAAGATTTTATTTACTTTTTGACTCAGTTTTAGAGTTTTTGGAAAGTAAAGATCCTGATTTAAAAAAAAAACTTAATCAATTTTAAAACAGACATCGCGTATTTGACAGATTTGTTCAAAAAATTTAATGACCTCAACTTACAATTACAAGGGAACAGCATCAATTTAATAAAAACAAAGAGTCTAATTTCAGCTTTTCTTGGTAAATTGAAATTTATGAAGGAAAATATTTGTCGGCGCGAATTTTCACAGTTTTCAAACTTGTCGCAGGTAGAATGCCTTAATGAAGATATTCAGACATACGTTTAACATTTGATTGCCCTGCATGTTGATTTTAAATTCAGATTTGAAGATATTCTGTCGATGGAAATACCACCATGGATCATAAATCCATTTGATGAAACGGAAGTGGAGAATATGATATTACAATAGGAGCTCCTCGAGCTTAGCACTAATGAGGAGCTGAAAGTGACATTTAAAAGAGGGTATCAAAAATTTTGGCTGCAGGCAGAAATACCCGAAAAATATTCTGGACTGTGGGGAATTGTGCAAAAGCTTTGATAGCGTTTTCCTCATCATATCTCGTCGAAAAAAGTTTTAGTGCCGTTACAAACTTATTAACAAAAAAAGGCGCAGATTGAATATCACAGAAAGGGGAGATTTACGGTTATTCCTTACAAAACTCAAGCCAAATATTGATAATTTGCTGTCAATCCATCAAGTGCATCCCTCTCATTAAAATTATATTTTTTTTTGTAATTACTATTGTAGAAATTACATTACGTTATAAGTGTTTAATTTTAATTATATATTACGACGGTTATAACAATAATAATAGTGTAATAATTTATATATTTAAATTTAAATAAATACCTACAACACAAGGAAATATACTATATTTCTTTTTACCACTCCGAATGGAACGTTTTCTAAATAAAATTTGTGAGAATTGATTGGTTCTTGTACTGAGTCACTGTAGATTTCAAAAAAGTTGGATGGAGTCACTTTTTCGTTTGACCAACTTTGCTTTTTTGACATCCACTCAGGACAATCAATTAAAAGTTAATTGAAAATTTGTTTAGTCGACTTTATTATCAAATAATTAATCCCATCAAGCAATCAATTCTAATTTTTTTTTTTTGAAAACTGTTAATTTGTCGTTAAAACTCAGCCACAACGCAAGTTTCCATAGATAGATCTAATCTTCATTTTTTTTTGAGATTTAGAAATTGTTAGTGATGTAGCCACCGGATCCAGCAAAATTTTGAAAGTGGTCTATGAAACAAAAGAGTTTGGGAACCTCTGGTCTACATATTCTATGTTGAAGACTACATTGCATATTAACAATACTATAGATATATCCAAATATTTAAAACTGCGAGCCATTTTAAAGCGTCAATCAGATGGTTATCGTGCCAAAAAATCCCGAGTGCTGCAGAAATCACAAATTCGGGAATTTTTGTTGGAAGCTCCAGATAATATATACCTATCTACGGACGTAAAAATTAAGAAAAGATAAATTTTTAATTTAGTATTAAATAAACAATTTTTTTTATTTTAGGTTGCTTTAATTTTTGGCATAGCGGGAGCATATAGAAGTGATGAGCTATACTGAATGGAAAAAGCTCAAATTGAAGATATGGGGAAAAAATTATTTATAACTCTTCCTGACACGAAAAAAAAAATTACGTTCATTTATTGTAGTGGAACATTTAAACTTCTACAGAAAATATAAAGATTGTAGACCTATTTTTTTTTAAATACAATAATGGTAAGGCATACAAACAACCGCTTGGTATACATAAATTTGGAAAAATTCCAGAAGAAATTACAAAATTTTTAAAATTACCGAATCCACAAGAATTTACTGGGCATTGTTTTTGCAGAAGTTCTGCAACATTGTTGGTGGACTCTGGGGCAGATATAACCACGTTAAAAAGACATGGGGGTTGGAGATCATCAACAATAGCCGAAGGTTATATTGATGACTCTATAGCTGCAGAAACAAATGTTAGTGAAAAACTTTTTTCGGATCCCAAAGTACAAAATATCGTCGGTTGTAGCACTAGTTCACAAATAAATAAAAATAATTACTATATATACTCACAATAATCATTGATATGTATTATATGTAGAATTTCATCTACTTATATTTTTGTTGTTCTGTGTTATATTCTGTTTTGATTTAATTATGAATGTTACAGTTAAAATTATAATAAAATTCTAAATTTTGTCTTTCTTTTTATGTACTTAGTTTAAACCAGAAAAAGTCATCGCTAATAACGCGACAATTATCGTTATTTTTTAATTTATTTTTAATCGGTCCAGAATGTCCCCAATATAGTTAATTTACTAGAGTAACTTTTTTGGTCGGATACTCATGCAGAGCAAAATTTCAAAAAATCATTTTTACTGTCTAGGCAGTAAAAGTGTTACTTCTATGATCGATAAATGTCACTAAAACTGACGTTTAATGTCAATCGGAGAATAATATATTTATTATTGCTTTTTGAATACCAGAAAAATAACAAATTAAACTCAAAATAATGGATTATTTAAGCTCTTCGAATTCTTCTGATGAAGAAATATTAGAATTAAATTAATTATAGTAGTTTGTGCAACAAGAGTGGATATGATAACCATATCGCACGAAGACGAAAACTGAGCACGAC
The DNA here is from genome assembly GCA_927349885.1 of Psylliodes chrysocephalus. NCBI lineage: Eukaryota > Metazoa > Arthropoda > Insecta > Coleoptera > Chrysomelidae > Psylliodes > Psylliodes chrysocephalus. Next base: position 80,143,663 of record OV651813.1, on the reverse strand, counting down.
GCTGTAGGCGAAGTGCTCAATTGTCTGAGTGTGATGTGGACAATCCACTCGAGTTGTACAGTATATTTTTTCTACGACCCACTAATGAAAATTTACAAATAAAAAAATATTTTAGGTTATTAAGACAAAATAACTAATTTTAAAATAATATTTATGACTTTTAATAATTTTTAAAATAAAATAAACGAAAAAAAAAGTTCATTTCATTCTTCTCCATCCGAGAATCGAACTCGAGTGTTTTATGTGGAAGGCAGGAACCTTGACCACAGGACCATCTACGCGTCTCTTTTTGTTGCTTTAATACTCGTAATTAAATTGGCTTAATATAGTTTTATTTAAATTAACAAATTATTTATAATAATAGACAAAATAAAAACAGAAATGCTATTATTTATCGATTCTACACAAGAATAACCCATTTTAATGTATGTTTAATCTCAATAACTAAAAAATATACTGACAATTAGTTTAACAAAATTATCATTTATTTAAAATTTTAAAAATAATAGCAGTCGGTTGATCACAATATAAACGGTGATTGGTGGATTTCATTTTTTTGCAGTGTTCTCACTACTAGAATGAATATGAAATATATTAGTTCAGTTGAAGGCAATAGCATACTTTTTCGTTTTGTAATATGTGCGTAGATAAGCTAATATTCATGTGGGTGTAGAAAAACGACCATATTCATCCTACGACTCAGCGAAATCGTTGTTTATCTACTAGAGAACAACTGCTGATATCTTTAAGGTTTTATGCAACAGATAAGTAAATCAAAATACTTTCTATTACAAAACATAACTAATACAATTTTATTCAAATTGTAGGCTCGTTTCAAATCCTAATGGGAAATGATTTTAGAGTACACAAATCTACTGTTAATTAAGTACTACGAAAAGTTACTAATGAAATAGCTAGCCTAGCATCCAAGTTTATAAAAATGCCAGAAACCCTTAAAGAGATACGGAAACTAAAGAGCGATTTCTACAAGATAAGAGGATTTCCTAATGTAATACGTTGTATAGATGGTAGTCACGTACCTATTTAGTCGCCAGAAGGAGATAATGATGAATTATTTCGCAAAAGAAAAGGCTTTTTTCAGTTAATGTGCAATGGGTATGTGATGCAAATCTACTTTTGCGATAGCACAATGTTTAGTTCTTCGTTGATTGCTGTTCGATTAGAAAATGGACAATTTGCAGAATAATATTTACTCGGAGATGTGCATACGTTTGCAAATCATATTTACTTACACCTCTATTAAATCCTGTTTTACCAGAAGAACAAAGATACAATACTGCACATATTGGTACGCGCAATACTGTGGAGATATGTTTTGGCGTCTGGAAACGAAGGGTTTCTTGTCTTTCTTTAGGATTGCGTACTGATTTAGAATCATTGACATTACCTATAATAATAGCGACGATAGTTCTTCATAATATAGCGATAACAAGAAATGAAATCAAAGATTTTTATGACGAAGTTGATATTATAAATGTCAATGTAAATGTAATTGTGGCAGAAAACGTAGGAGTTAATTCTGTTAGAGCGGCAGTAATAAATGTATTTAGGTAAACCTGATAATTCAAATAAAATATTAGATACTTAAAATGTATTTAAAAAATGTAATAATTCTTTAGTTTTTTGCTAAAGTTTATTTGTATATATGTTTACTTATGCAGGAAACCTTTTTCTCACTCGACCTTAATATGGAAAGTTGACTGTTAAAACAAAACTAAATTTTTAAACAAACAATTTTCTGTAACAAATTGATAATTTCATAAATTTTGGTGACGTAGTGTAATTGTGTTCCACAAATCAATTACATTAAAAGTATAAATACATATTTTCATTTATCCCCATATATCTCTCATTTGTTATCGATTTTCAATTACACCAATTTCCCGTATCAATCCCGCCCACATCCCTGGGGAAAACGAAATAATTATCAAAAACATATTTGACGGCAACGATCACGCAAGGAGTCACCAGGAGTTAGTTAACTTTTAGCGTGTGTGTCCGTTTCGAAGGGCATTGATAGTGCCTTAGCGTGACTTCGAGCTGGACATCATAGTCGCAGTAATTACCACCACTGTGTGGCCGCTTTTCAACCCCAACTACAGCCCATCCCCGTCCCCCGTTCTATGACACTCGTCCCGTGGATTCATCGTGACGAGTTAAAGTCATTTTCCGGTATCTTCGCACGCGAACTAAGAACCATCTGTTGTTCTGTTATTTTCGAAGGTATTTTTGGAGAAGATAAACACTAATTAAATATTATTATTCATTGAATTCCCCTCTTTATACGTACTCTAGTAATAACTTTCAAAACTAACAACTAACTCGTGGAGGGTATTCAACTGCTGAAAGTGATCATCTTCGTAAAGACATGATATTCAAAATAGGTAGGTAACTAGGTATTACATACATTTTAATACTAAATTATTAAACGTAAACCGATTACGACCTAAGTTTTATCATTAAGCCAAAAAGGTAAGGGCAGCAATAAAAGTTTTGTAAAGTTAAAGCAAAAAAAGGTTTTTAGCTTTAGTGCTCATATTTACCAGAGTCAAAATGCATCTCTAGCAAACAATTTTGACTATTAACTTATTTTGGGATTTACTTAGTTTTCTTTTTAATATTATTCAAAGACAAGATCTATTTAGCATAGGGGTTCCCATCTGCTTTTGCGTTAAGCCTCTCTCGATTATAAAAATATTTCTAATTAAAAACTAATTATTAAAATTGTGTTAATGCGATGTTTACACCTGAACTTCAAAAGTTTCTGTGAAACGTATATTAAACAGCATTTCGATTTGTCATATTTTTATTAATAATAATGATTAGTAGTTGATTTAAGAGATCAAATAGATTTTTCCTTAGAATGTCCGAATACATTGGGCCCCCTTATGATATCTTTACGCCCCCCTAGGGAGGCGCGCCTCACTGGTTGGGAAGTCCTGATGTAGTAGGTAGCATATTGTGTGTCAAATTACCTTAAATAAACAAATGAAATATAGATAAGTAAATATAGATTTGTTTAAAGCCAGTATCCTGATGGGTCTTTTATATGATTCGTCTATTTTAAATAGCAGCGCCAAAATTTAGTCAACAAGGAGTTGGGAATGGTCAATTTTTGTTTGTACAATTTGTGTGATTTATATTCCCAGGCATAAGTATTTTAAAAGTTTTTAGAGTTTCTAACATGTTTTTTTAACTAATTTTATTAGTTCTAAATCTAAAAATTACTATTCAAAGTTTTGTTTGCCCTAAAACATACATTTGGAGAAGTTACAAGTCGTTTCAAAGACAAGTAAATAAAAAGCATAGGCGGTACCAATATATTGTAGAATATTATTAGTAATTTTTTATACGAGTGTCCAACAAACTGCAATGGAAATTTGGATTTAAAATGTAGAATTAATACCAAAAGTAATGTACAATAAAGGTTACCTACTTCTCTACATAATCATCTTGACGATTGAGACATTTGTCATATCTGTGCACAAGCTTTGCAATACCCCCTTCATAAAATGTTGCCGCCAGTGAGTTGTGATGGTTTGTTTGAGCTCGTCGTCAGTTGGGAAGCTCTTCTCCCACAAGCCACTTCTTCAGTTCAGGGAAAGATGGTAGTCACTCGGCGCTAGGTCGGGACTATATGGTGGGTATTCAAAAAGGTCCCATTGAAATTGCTCAAGAAGCCGTTTGGTTATACGAGCAGTATGAGGACAGGCATTGTAATTGATGAGAACAATTCCAGAACTCAAAGTGCCCCTTCTTTTGTTTTGTATTGCTCTCTGTAAGCTCTCTCCATACACTCAATTCATTCTTCGATGAATTTCCGCTGCACTATTCCCTTCTACTACTTCGTAATTCACACTTGGCGGAAGAATCAATACAGACAGCCATGTTTACGTGATTGCAGCTCAACAAGAAATGGCGTGTTAGACTTAGGGATGCGCACGATGTATCGATGTTTTTTAAACATCGATTTTTAGGTTTCGATAATCGATGTTGAACATCGATGTTTTTTAATCCGATGTTATTAGTTAACATCGATTTTCATTTATCCGATGTTATTTGTTAACATCGATTTTTCTATCAAGATCGATGTTTTTCTTTTCAATGTTTTTCAACATGGATGATTTATTTTCTTTTTAACCCTTTTTGTATGAAAAGTTTTAGGCTAGTACTGAAAGAGGATTTTTTCGGTTGAGGTTTTTTTTGGCAAGGAAGAAAATTATTTTTTTTTGTTTTGCTCTTCAATGAACGCTTTTGCAAAACATCGATGTTTACAGACAACATCGATGTATGGAAAAACAAACATCGATATTTAGAAATATCGATATTTTCTTTTCCGATATTTTTACAACATCGATAGTGTGTATTCGATATATCATTTGATGTCAACATGTTTTAAAAAATTTGCGCATCCCTAGTTAGACTCAGTAGTGACAGAATATGTGGAAGGGAAAAGGCGCAGTAGCCTACTACGCATGCCAGCTACCTGCCGCATGCCTGGCCTTCATACTGCGATCGGAGGTTGAAAAAAAAAACAGTCCTCGTATATTGGAAACATTTTATAAATTATGATTATGTTAAGAATTCCGCCAGGAAAGACCTACAGCTGGAAGCAATTCCTATTTTATTCAATTCTCAACTTGATCCGCCTTCAAGTGAGTTGCACAAGTAAGTTAAAATAATAATAATAATAATAATAATAATAATAATTATGTAATACCTAATACAAATTATTCATACATTTTAAAGTTGGTGATTAAATAAAAAAAATTGATGCTAGGTGCAGTATCATGCTTGACAAAGTTGACAAAGTAAAATAAATCTTAGTGCTCCCTGGAAAGAAAATACTTTATGAACATATAAACTACTCCAAAGAGTACCTTGTGTCTTCTGAAAATTAGCAATGAGGCTAAAAACAAAAATAATTTTATACAAAATAAAAACAGATTGTTTTTTATTTCAAAATATTAAAAAAGACCTAAGTAGATTATATTGTAAATATTTTATAATTTTTTTTAGGGAAAATTTATCTTCTATTGAATCTAGTGTAAGACATAGTCTAGAAGAGATTTATAATTATAATAATTTGCACATACTAGATCAGAAAATTCAAGTTGTACCACCGACATTGCTCCAGAAGCTATAGAATAAGTTATTCAATTTATAAAGAAACAAATCTATAAAAGTACTTAAATTCAGAGAAAAAAAGTTAAGTTAAAAATAATGAGTAAATTTAAAAATACCCGTTTTGTAGAAAAGGTTGTTAATCTGAAAGAAGAGTCAGATTAATTCAGCGAAGTAGAAGAAGGTTGCAATCTAAAATATCTGTCAATATTGGCTTCTAACATATTTAAGAGACCAAAAATTTTATGAGCGAAAATGCCTCAGAAGCAGTTGAGGTACCTACGTATCTAATATTAAAATAATATTAATTCAATTTAGTGATATACATGTTGTCATTTAAATATATGTAAACCCATACATAACTTCGATTCCTATGGGATATCCATATATTTCTTTGAAAACAGACACTCCTCTCACCAATTTTGTCCTTTTTTTTAACCGAATTCAAAAAAGGAGAAGGTTTTCAATTCGACTAAATATTTTTTTATGTATGTATAATTTTTTACCACGTTGTCCGATTTCTATGATTCTTTTTTGTTAGGAAAGGAGTACCTCAGGATGGTTCCATATAAATTTGGTCAAGATCTATTCATGGCGTCCATAAGAAAATCATCAAAATATTTATTTTTTTATGAATGTTCAGCGAAAATTCTTTAATAAGTTGTCCGATTTTTATGATTCTTTTTTTGTACCTCAGGGATGGTCCCATGAATATATTTAGTATTTAGTCAAGACCTGATAATGGGATCTATGATAAAATCAGCAAACTCAATTTGTAATATGGCATCTGAATGATTTATAGGTCGGTTTTTTAAAATTACTTTTATAACTTGTTTTAATTTATAATTATCACTTTTAATTCTTTATATTGTATTTTTTTAATTTATTTTATATTGGAATTTTATATTTAATTCTTGTATTGTGTTTTTAAATTATTATATCCTTTGCGATAATTGTATGTTGATACATTTTTAGATGAAGCCTTGAATCTTATATAAAAAATTCTTATCACACACAAGTTGTACCTAAAGTGATTTAGATGTATTATAGAGAAGGGTTTTCAACCATTGTGCATATAATCTAGGAATGTTCAGATGTCAGATATGCTGTTTTATAAATTTAATGTAATAGGTAGCCACTATACAAGTTATTCTAAATAATCAGTTTGTTAAAAAAGCCAAACGTTTTTAAAGTAAAAACATTTATAATTTAAAATTTGAAATGTGTACGTCATCGAGAATAGACCAATCAGCTTGTGTCGTCGAAGTTTTGTTTGTTATACAGAACCAATGTTATACAGAACCAAGCCAATGCACATCTTAGTGACACTTGAAAATTTACACCACCTAGACCTCCTAACCTAACATTCGTTATTGCTTTGTTTACTTTTTTTACTCGATTCTCGATTTATTTCTTTTCTCTTTGCGAAATGATTTAATTTTAATATTAACTAGCTGTTGCTCGCGGATTCGCACGTGTGATGTCGTGTTTGTATACCACATTTCTGCTACGACTCTCACTGTCCGTGAGAAACGTAGAAACGTAGACAAATATGTTTATATTTTATGAAATAATTTGGAACAAAGAAAAGTAAAAAAAAATTGAAAAAATAGGAATCCATAAAAATGTACTCTTGAAAATACTAAAATCAACACTTCATTAGATAGTATTTTATTATTTTTAGATTTGCCAAGCAAGTATATGGAGATAATGCGATTTTCCATTAATAACTTAAGAGAAGGAGATATTTGCACAGTAAACGGATAATTACACAGGAACATAGAGTATTTTGCATTGTTCCTCCCACATTTGAAGTAAATAATGAGGTAGAACTAACAATTTGAATTTGATAATGAATCTTTATAGGAAATTTTAATTTGTGCAAGTGCATTCTGGAAAGAGGCTATTTTTAAATATTTAATTGCAAGTTATAGTTAGGGCTTTTATAAAGTTTTTTATTATTTGTAAATAAAGTGTTTTTACTTCGTTTATCTTATTCAGATACTTTTGTTTTTTAACAATACGTTTATAAATAAAATTTTTACAGATTTAACATTTTTGTTTGTATACAATTAATATAATCTCTGAAATGAGATAAATTAATAAAAAAAAAAAACATAGTTAAACAGTTATTAAATTAATAGGTATTTAGTCTTACAAAATGAGTTCTTTTAAGTTAACAATACCACTAATTCACACAGATATGTAAAAGATTTATGTAAGCTACACTTTCCTTCTCATAAATATCATTGAGGATTTTACAAACACTTGGGCAATCCTAAATATACCTTCGGTTTATTTTCAATTACTTTGAAAGTTCATTGTTTTTGAAGATCCTGCTAATTATTATTAAGTCCCTCTAAATCAGATGTTTCTTCTGATTCAGGGGAAACTTCACTATCTTCAAAACCTTCAGGAGGTTCTAGATATTCTTGCAGAAGGGTTTTTAGGTTGTACACCTTCGAACTTATAGTAGGCTATAGTATATTTACTATAGTATTTTTACTAAATAGAGATTAAAAACACCTCTAGTAGAAGGTTATTTTCCAGTCAACTTTTTTGAAGACTTTTTTGTTTTCTATTTTTCTTTTTTTGGTAGAATCAGAGCTGACTCTTGTGTGGTGAATAACGAGAACTTTTGAGACATTTGTTGGGTATTACCCACTTCTTAATATGTAAAGGTTTATCCATCATTTAAAAAATTAACAGTTTTCAAAATCATCTGGTATCTAAAAAGAAAAAACATCGTTACTACAATGGTAGATAATTGTTGAAGTCTAATAAATTACAATAAAACATTTTCATTTTAATAAAGAGTATAGAAACGAACTTCAAAATAATTTAGCTGTTTCTTGAAGCGTTTCTGTGTAATAATAATCAAAATAATAATAATTTTTTTCTTTTCATATTTCTAGCAACACTAATAAATATTTTTAATAATGAATGTGAATTATTATCACATCTTGAAAGGAAACACTTTTTCGTACTCATAATATTTATAAAAACGTACAAAATTATATAAATTATTGATTTACACAATACACAAATTTTTTATTGACAGATGACACATACAGCGCTGTCGCATTGTCATTTTCTTGTTTATTATGTGACGTTTTTTAAAACAATGAAATTATAAATATGGTGAAAGTTTGAACATAAATAATACTTTTAAGAACATTTGATATGTTATAATTAAAAGATATTTGTTTAGCGATATTTTAGAAGTCTAAAAGTATGACGGTGGACACAAACGAACCTATATTACTTCTCGTATACCGTCTAACCGGCAAGGTTGTGTCTATTTCCGGCTACGTCATAAATTTAAAAAAATTAATAAATCTGGCAAATGAATAGATAAAAAAAAGTTTTAAATCTAGCTTTATTTTGAACTGTATTATTCATAAAAAATTCAAAATTTTTGAACATGCCCCATTACTAATGTTTACTCTCTTGAAAATAATAAATTGTCCGAATCTGCTTGCTTTATTTAACTTTAATTTTGTATCAAGAACCATTGTTATATGAAAATAGACATTTATTAATGTTAAGCACGTGAATTTCATGTTTATGATATTTTTAAAACTCACTGACACGGTCTAGTGTCACAAATTATTTTTCGTTTCAGTTTGTAAATATCGTTTGTCCCTAATAATCTTCTTGTTAATATTTTTTTAAGGCCAAAAGTGGCACATTTATTAAAAAGAAATCGAAAACAATGTAAAACTTGCTAAGTCAACCTAAAGCCTTGGTTTCTTTGAACACTTCGTCGCGGTGAGCGGACAGTCCGTCAACCGTCGCGTTTTGACGATTTTATCCAACCAGAGTATTTAAATGGGAATGGTTTTCTTGAATCCGCTTAGCTGAGCAGGACGGCGTCATGCCGCTGATTTGTCGCGAAGAGTCGGTTGATATCTGTTGAGTTTGATATCAGCGGAATCATCGGCGTGTGCGGAGACTACATTGTTATTAATTTTAAAACAATGAGTGACACATTCACACATACAGATGACATCATGACTTTATTTTTAGGTTTCTTGGAAATTATGTCCTTTATAAAACTCAACACGAATTCAAAAAGATCTGTAGAAAGTCTAAAATACTCCCTAAATTTGGTTTCATTTCCAAAAAGCCTCTGCTGCATAGTGATATTAAAGGCACCTGTATCGCGACACAAAATCAACTCATCCACTGGCTTATTGGAAACTTTGACGGTTGCAATTGCCAGTTCCTCTTGTTCTTCCTCTTCCAACAATAATAACAACGCAAACAATTTATTTACATCCATTTTAGTACCTTTCGTTTACATTCATAATACATAAACAGTACGTACAGACATAGAGAAAGTATCATTTTCTATATTTTTTAACAAACCACCTCGGGCGAAAATTGCTGTCCTCAGCGGTCGACGGACTGTCCGCTCACCGCGACGGAGTGTTCAAAGAAACCAAGGCTTAACAAAATCGGCAGGTGGACAAAGTCCCTGGTCAAGAAATCCAACCTCACACAATATAACAGACGAAACGTCAAAAGCACAGGCCAGAAAAGACTAAGAAAGGAACGTACATATTGCGATGGATAACCTGCTATGTTAAAAATCATAGTTTTTAAGTTACCAACTTATTTTCTTTATTAATATAACGTAATTCAAATAAAAGTTTTTCATAATTTCCAAAAAAAAAATATTTTTTTTAGGTTAGGGATCGTCAAGCAATTCTAATAGGCTTACACAATTCAATATAAATTGTGCCTAAGAGTTAGTCAGTTTTATATAACTGACATAACAAGTTAAAATAACAAAAAACTAGTATGCCGGCAGTTAAAGTGTTAATTAAACAAATAAATTATATATTTGCCAATGAACCTATTAACTCACACATTTTCTTTTCAGAGAAATAACTATAGATATAGTTACTTCGGTTATATATCATTAAATTTGCTGGCAATAATTCATAAAATAGTGATCAATCTGTTTAGGTAGTTAATCTTCCCAAAAACGAACACAAGATCTATAACAACTTTATTTGGGGCACCGCAGAGCACGTCAGAGCATATCATGCCTCATCCGTTTTCCCATCATTTGTCAATAGGAGGACACGTTGAAAGCAGCAACGAATCAAATCTTTTTAAAATTAGAAAGCATCATTTATCATACGTTCTATAGTATACATTTTCGTTTCGGTTATTCTATCGCCGTTTTTTATGTTATGACAACTCGCTATCTCTCTCTGTTTTATTATCTGACCACAAAAGCGTATTTTCCAGAAATACCTACTGGGTGCTTAAATAATAGATGAGAGTAAGTACTATTTCTTAAACTAAGATATAATCGAGGCAAATAGTGTGTCGTAAGTTTCAATACCACCAAATCTGAGATTTTTTCTAATTAGTAATAAATTTTAATGTATATTCTTCACTATACCATTCTGTGTTAGATTATAATAATAATATATTTATTTTACCTTTGGCCAATATAATAGCAAACAAAAACACAACCTACAGTGCAGTAAATAGCTCAATTATGCACATGTTTAGATTAACAAATAATTAGTATATTAGGCAACGATCATGTATTAATAACCATTACATGAGAGTTGCATACGCTATTTTTTCTACAACCGATAAATAATCAAGAACTATAAATATTATATTTATATTTGTATTGAACACAATAACAGTAATTACTCGTATTTTTATAAAAAATTCTACAAAATTGTAATTAATGGTATTGTTATTACCATAGATTTTTGGTGCAAAATATTTTGTACTGCATTTTCTGCTTTCTCCGATATGTGTGGAGGAGTCGATGATAAGTCTTCTATATCGCTAATATCATACATTTTGATTATATAATTATCGAAGTTTAGCTATCTACGAAAATTTAATACGTACTGATTTTGACAACTAAAACAATTACATAGGAACCTAGGACAAACGTCAAATGCACAGCATGCTTGATTGAAAAATTATGGGTTCCTGTTGATTAAAAATCTGTATCGTTATGAAAAATCTGTATCATAATGGGTATCATTATGAAACGGATTATGGGCATATAGGGCATTGTTATAATACGGGTGTAGAAAAAATATATTTAATTAACGGGCGCCGTTTAACAGGCTTTGTTTAAAGCCATTATACACGGGGTCCCTACTATTTCATAGGGACAGTATTGATATTTCTTAAACGGTAACAGAGAAAAAGTTGATTATAGACAAAAGTTGCGCAGTTTTGTGCTCATTAAGATGGTGAAAAGAAAACTTTGATATCTGCAACAAGCAAGGGCGGTTTGTTTCTCCATTGGTTTATTTGTGCAGTGAATACCCAGTTACACTTCATAAAAAAAAATTATTTTAAAATAAATAAATAAATAATTTCAATTTTAATAATTTTGTTTTCGTACGTGTTAATTTCTATTTTTTGGCACGCCACTACGCTCTGGCTAATCGTGTCCCTGTGGTGCACTGTTCTGAGTGAGCGCGAAGAAGCGAGAGGTTCTCACGAAAGCATGTAGCTAAAAAGAAAGGTCAGCACGTCAACAGATACGTGAAACAATTAATGTGCCTGCTTAAAATCACTTAAAGCACGTTATTTTGTGCATCGTACATAACAAAGGAATTACATCACAAAGTGCACTTTTGCATTGCACTTTTACGTCATATGTCAAACTCGAGCTAGTCAGTTTTGGTGATAATAAATGCATTTTTTTAAACAGCGTGATTTAAATGATATAAAAAAATTTTCATTCCATCAATCTTCAAATAAAAAATTAATAACTTAAGGCCCTACTCATTTTTTTTAGGTTAGGAAACTTGCATTATTGATTTTTCATTCGAAGTAATACAAGACGTCACTTTAAATTTCTATCTCTTCAACAAATATGTAATACGATGAATTTATAAAACGTATGTCACTAATCAATATGTGGCGGCAACTGACAGCAACACTGTCAACTACTAGAGTACATACAGGTCCGGTATAAACTATATATAAATAGAAAATAATAATTTAATGTTTTGATTGAGTGAAATAAAATATCAAAATTAAATATGTTCATTTTTAAGTAAACGACATTTTTAAATGTATATGTCTTCAATCAAAAATAATATAGGCTAATACTCAAGTGTATACGAGTGTACATAATTTTACACCTTTACTCGAGTTTTTTGTATTAAACCATCGATCATTGTGAGAAAACCAGCGGTAAAATAGATATTTGTGTACCAAGGCTATGTTTTGGCCGAATTAGACATTTGCGTCCGAGGCTAAGCGACTTCTGGTTAAGTATAAGGGTAATAAGCAAGAAACGGATGTTCAATCAAACCTGACATCGAGATAGATGTTACATAAGCAGGTGTACTGAAGATGAACTTTGCAGGACCCAGCATCAGATAGGTATAACACTTGATATTCTGAAAACCATGCATACTACACTGAATAAGGACAAATGGAAGTATCAGGAGGCTGAAGGCAAAACATAGACGGAAAAGAGCTGAATAGCTAGATAAGTAATATTTTAACCAGGAGAGAGTCGATGAATGTTATAAATATAGTAAATTTATGAATGTATTATTAATTTACTATTTCAGTTTATTTTCATTTTTGGTATAAAACTATGGCTAACATAACAAAACTCTTAAAAGTATATATATTTTCAATCTTAATTATTACATTATTAATTTATAATTATACATTATTAAGTTTTCATTTATTCTCTCTGACCAAGGGAAAAGGTTATAAAATCCTGGTTATAATTGTTTACAATGTTGATGTTTCTAATAATACAAAAAATTACAAATGAATGATACTTAGCCAATGAAATATCATCGAGTTCACGCATGACGTATTGTGGTACGGAATATGGCTATCTATGATGCCTATGCAGATTTAAATTTATTTTTGCGCACATTTTCGATCAACTGATACCTTAAATTCATAGAAGCCACGTCTTCGCACCACAATCTGACGTAGCATCAAATCTGCTTAATATCATACCATTTTTTTTTAAGTATCAAGGATATTCTTGGTGTAGCTGATCATCATGTTTCGAGTCATTGAACCTAAAAAAATTATAAATATCAATAAATAGAATACGGAATTTATTCCAAAAACATTTTTCTTTGGGAATCATATAGGATTTCTCGTTAATATACTGACAAATATTTAAAGGTGCATCAAAATAAACATTTTTTGCTTAATAAAATAAAAATAATTTTATTGCCCAACAGGACAAAATACATGAAATAAATGTCAAACATAATATTTCGATAGAAAATAATTTTAGCAACTAAAAGCAAGAAAAAAGGAAAAAAAGAATCCTAAATACATTAGCTACAAATTAGTAAAATTAATGGTCTAATTAAATATCCCAATCAGAACAAAATTAATTAAAATTTGAGTACATTAGCGTTATAGGCGAATTTCTTCCCAAGTTCGTTCGAATAATTGCTGTATAAAATGTTTTATGATATCTAATGGCTGTTTGGGGAATATTAAAATTTATTTGATTTATCAAAAATGGTACATCAATAGTGTTATGTAATATTTTATAAAAAAATACCTTTCTGTTTTCCAAAGATGGTTTGCTGATCCTCAAAAGCAGCAGAGATTGTCCAATACCTCGAATGGTGTACAGCCCCATCTATTTTAAAAGAAAGGTACTTGAGAAATCGCCGCTGAACATTTTCCAATCATCTTTTATGAATATTCTAAATATGGTTCCAGATAAAAGATGCATATTCTAGCTTGGAACGAACTAAAGAAAAGTAAAGGATCTCCAAGCTTTGAGAGTTTGTAAAAGAACAAGTATTACGAATTAAGAACCCTAAGCTTTTCAACGCAGAAGCAACGGTATTATCAATATAATCCGAAAAAATAACTTTTTGGTCGAATCATATACCTAAATCTTAAATTTGTAAACAAGTCGATACAGATAGGCCGTTAAATAAATAATCAAACTCCACCTTGTTAATACTTCTAGTATAGGAACATACTTTACATTTAGACACATTCATAAACAGCTTGTTTTCATTACACCAATTTTCAACGATGCCCAGTTGGGTCTGTAAAAAGTAGCAATCTTAAATTGATGAGATTAAGGTAAATATTTTTAAGTAACAGCGAACAGCAGGTGATGGCATGTTAAGTTTATTGCCAAGTCATTTATACATATACTAAATAATAATGGCCCCAGATTGCAGCTCTGTGGAACTCCAGATGTTTCTGTAAAGGGTGACGATGAAAATCCGTTGTAAAGGACATAGTTAAAACGATGATTTAGGTAAGAAGAAAATATTCTCAACAGCGACTGATCAAACCCTATGCTTTCCAACTTCCTTACAGAAATATGATCTATTCGATCAAAAGCCTTTGAGAAGTCTGACCTTTCTGATCGACTACATCTGAACATAATAATATGTCCGAAAATTCTTCGTTTTTGAAACACATATTTATTAAGCAAAAAGTTTATTTTGATGTCTCCTCTACCACCTCTAAAAGTTTGTCGGTATATTTACAGGGCCCTTTATATATTTAAATCTGTACAATGTAGGTACTCATCAGATTCTTGTTTAAAACTAAAAATATAATTAAACACAGTTCTGAAGTAACAGGGAAACTATTACTGAAAAAATAAAAATAATAGTTACCTATATAGATTTATAGTTATTACAAAATACATTATGGCCAGGTTGTACAAAAAATATTCTAAACTCAGTTTAACTAACAAGGGTTTTATTTTTAACTAGTGATATTCAAAAATAAATGTCATTTTTAAAATTATGTTTAATAATAACCGATGAGTATACGACAAGGTTCACAGTTTAAACTAAGTCTACATTTTAACTGCCTATTGTACAACCCGCCATATCGCCATATGTACAATTAAAAATTAATTTCGTTAAAATGCTAAAGTACGATAGGAAACCCATTATGAGATGACTTCTTTTGAAGGGCTTTAAAATCTTCCTTTGTCATTATATGAAATTGGCACTAAACACATAATATTCACAGACACAAAGCATAATTTAAATATTGAATCACCTTTAAATATATTATTTCGATCATGTTTAAAACTAAAATACGGTTTAACACACCTCACCATAATAATGATTCATACAGAGATGATGCGCAGATGTTTTAAAACACCATCTGCGCGATTTATTGGTTTTTCGTCCCTTTGGCCCTACCTCGTTAGTTTATTAACATTACTGACCATGCACTCTCTAATTTGGCTCATCTGATGATAGTGATCGACACGCTATAACTTTCTTTGATAAAGTGCGAAGCACACAATCCTGAACTGTTTGTGCATTCGTTGTTATCGCAAATACCTTTTTAAAAATTAACCTACCGAGTTATAAACCTTCCTATATAGGCAGTCTTCTGTACAGGTATATCTTTTATAAAATGTAAAAAAAATAACGGAACTAACTACGAGGGTTGATCCATATGGTCCCCATCTTACCTATTTTAAATAAATATAATATTTCAACAATTATTTTATTTTTTGATATAATCTCTCTTAATCTCAATGAATTTGTCCCAGAGATGACCAGCATTTCAAGAATGTTACGGTACAAATTTTGTCCAGCTTCTTCAAACTATTTATTTACAGATATAAAATCATTGTCATTTGAACATTTTATTCTACGCAAATGTTCTTTCAGTTTCGGGAACAGTCTGTAGTCGCTACCCAATGAGCATACGTATGTAAAAAAAAATGTCAAAAATTGGTTGATAACCGAAAGTATAAGAAATAGTTCAAATGTCGCGGAAATTAACGTTATTTGCAACCATAAATTGCATTTAAATTTAACGTGTGTTTGTAACGTTACTATTAAGATAATATTAAAAACAAACGTTGAATTTTACATAGTTTCTAACATGAAAAAGAAGAAATATCGGTTAATTTTAAATAAAAAATTGTATTATAATTATACGTAATATTGCAACGGTTTTATTTTCCCGTTTTCTTAACTTTATTATATTACGTATTTTCAAGTAACACTTTTCACATTATTGGTGAATGCGCAGCATGTTATCTTAGAATATGGTACCAATGCAACGTCTAGTTTTATAAGTTATAAGTTTTATAATGATGTTTTTAATTTTGTATATATTTATACAGGGTGTTTCAGAATAAAATACCGTAATTTTGGAAATCAATTATAAAGAAAAGCTATATATAATTTTCCTATAAACGTCCCAGTTTTCATTCTACAGGACGATAAAGTGAATTTCATAAATACAGTAAAGACCTTAAATTAAAAATATGTATATGATAGGTAATCGATATTATTAGTTAACACACTATTTCGATGAATTACCATAACCCATTGGCGTAGAATGAAGGGCTAAAGAAACAATTTTATTCAAAACTTTTTGAACACCCTAAATTTTATAAAACTTAAAAATAATAAATATTCTTCACGCCATTTGTCACAAAAAAGACACTTCTGGTTGATCTTTGTAGACTATTCAATTTCCGAGGTGATAGAACTGATTTATTTTATACACATTGTTTTGAAACATGTCTTAAATATGGCTAATTTTAAGATCAATTTACTCAATTTTGTGAAATGCAACACAATGTATATTATTTACGCATAAAATTCCTTACATAATTTACCTATCCAACGATACCAACATGTCCCAATAGTGCATAATTGATCGATAGCTGTTTTATTATTGGAAATAGGAAAAACAAATTAATATAAAAGTTGTATGACCATATTTAATAAATATTCTTAAATATTCAGGGTGGTCCATAAACGAGGGGCTGACTTTGCTATGTTGTATATAGGGTGTTTCAAAATGAGGGATAACAATTTTCTTATTTTTTTAAATGGAATACCCTATATGTCATACCACCAATTAATTAATACAGGGTATTCCATTTAAAAAATTAAAAAAATCGTAACCTCACGTTTTGATACACCCTATATACAATATACCAAATGAATAAAGTCAATTAAAATTGTTTGACGATGTAAAAACAATCAAATATGTGCCTGCAGGGTGTTTTGCTTTTAAAAAGTATAGATTTGGTGAGCACCTCGTTTATGGACCACCCTTTACATTTAAGAATATTTGTTAAATATTGTCATACAACTTTTATATTAAACATTTTTTCGTATTTCTAATAATAAAACAGTTATCGATCAATTATGCACTGATGGAACATGTGTACATGTGTTATTGACTAACATATTGGTATTGTTACATGGGCAAATTTATAGGGAATTTTATGCCAAGATAATATACAGTGTGTTGCGTTTGAAAAAACTGAGTAAATTGAACTTAAAATTAGCCATATTTAAGACATGTTTCAAAACACTCTGTATAGAATAAATCAGTTGTATCACCCCTATTCGTTAGCTTAGTATTTTATAAGTCTGTATATTAAACAATTTTGAAATTAATGTAAACCTACCTAAATTATGATAATTTAATTTGGTGTCTGCATCATTTTCTAATTTAAAAAAAAATTGTTTGGCAACACTGAAATATTTTTTAGAAACATCCTAAGGTTAAATACAGTATTCAGCCATTCTAAAAATAAAATATAGGGTGTTCTATTTAAAAAACATACATTTTTATTTGTCAGTCAAAAACGCAACACCCTGTATTTTTTAAATCCATATAACTTTTATTAAAACTTGTTTGCTTGTCAATAACACAAATTGAAATATTGAACAATTATTACGAACTAATGGGAGCCTGTATATAAATTTTAATTTTCAACTTGCAGGAATATTATTATTTTAGATGACAATGTTTGAGAAACTCTTTGTTTTCTTGTATTTATTTTATCTCTCTATTTTTGTTTTAAAAAATATTGATGATGACTATGGCTTGGGGAGGGGGGTAATTACCCCCGTTACCCCCTTATCTAAGCCCTTGTTTTTAGAACGTTAAAAGGTTTGAATACAATAACGTTAACTAACGTTATTATTATACGTATATTTAACAAAATTATCAACTTTTAGTTACCTAAAAACGTTTAAAACCAATATAAAAATATACCTAAATAATTAGTATTGAAACAACGTAGATATTCCGTTATTAACCAAACGTTAAAAGGTTCAAATTCAATAACGTTTTCTATAAGACTTGTATTTAATTTAAACTAACGTTGATATTATATGTTTATTTAACAAAATTAACAACTTTTAGTTGTATAACAACGTTTAAAAATAATATTAACAAATAGATAAATAATAAACATTAAAACAACGTTAATTTTTAGTTAAAAATATAACGATACAATAACATTTTTATTACGACTTTTATGTAATTTAAACTAACGATAATATTACACATATATTAAACAACATTTTTAGCTTTCGATAGAATAACAAATAAATAACAACGTTAAAAAAATAATAATATTAAAATATAGTTGAGATCAACCGTTAAAAAGGTTCTAACACAAAAACGTTTTCTGTGAATGCCGTAAATTGAGTTTAGGTAACAGGAGTTTAATTTTAACTTATAACTGGTTATATTTAAGGTACAAATGTGATTTTTACTTTCCTATCTGTATACAGATATAAGGAAAATATAGGAATCATGATTTTTTTTCGACCTCCGGTTTTTGACGGGTTTTTACGTTTTGGGGTCCCCTGAATCCGTTTTGACTATTTTCGGGATGGTGTCTGTGTGTGTGTGTGTTTGTGTTTGTGTTTGTGTTTGTGTTTGTGTTTGTGTTTGTGTTTGTGTTTGTGTTTGTGTTTGTGTTTGTGTTTGTGTTTGTGTTTGTGTTTGTGTTTGTGTTTGTGTTTGTGTTTGTGTTTGTGTTTGTGTTTGTGTTTGTGTTTGTGTTTGTGTTTGTGTTTGTGTTTGTGTTTGTGTTTGTGTTTGTGTTTGTGTTTGTGTTTGTGTTTGTGTTTGTGTTTGTGTTTGTGTTTGTGTTTGTGTTTGTGTTTGTGTTTGTGTTTGTGTTTGTGTTTGTGTTTGTGTTTGTGTTTGTGTTTGTGTTTGTGTTTGTGTTTGTGTTTGTGTTTGTGTTTGTGTTTGTGTTTGTGTTTGTGTTTGTGTTTGTGTTTGTGTTTGTGTTTGTGTTTGTGTTTGTGTTTGTGTTTGTGTTTGTGTTTGTGTTTGTGTTTGTGTTTGTGTTTGTGTTTGTGTTTGTGTTTGTGTTTGTGTTTGTGTTTGTGTTTGTGTTTGTGTTTGTGTTTGTGTTTGTGTTTGTGTTTGTGTTTGTGTTTGTGTTTGTGTTTGTGTTTGTGTTTGTGTTTGTGTTTGTGTTTGTGTTTGTGTTTGTGTTTGTGTTTGTGTTTGTGTTTGTGTTTGTGTTTGTGTTTGTGTTTGTGTTTGTGTTTGTGTTTGTGTTTGTGTTTGTGTTTGTGTTTGTGTTTGTGTTTGTGTTTGTGTTTGTGTTTGTGTTTGTGTTTGTGTTTGTGTTTGTGTTTGTGTTTGTGTTTGTGTTTGTGTTTGTGTTTGTGTTTGTGTTTGTGTTTGTGTTTGTGTTTGTGTTTGTGTTTGTGTTTGTGTTTGTGTTTGTGTTTGTGTTTGTGTTTGTGTTTGTGTTTGTGTTTGTGTTTGTGTTTGTGTTTGTGTTTGTGTTTGTGTTTGTGTTTGTGTTTGTGTTTGTGTTTGTGTTTGTGTTTGTGTTTGTGTTTGTGTTTGTGTTTGTGTTTGTGTTTGTGTTTGTGTTTGTGTTTGTGTTTGTGTTTGTGTTTGTGTTTGTGTTTGTGTTTGTGTTTGTGTTTGTGTTTGTGTTTGTGTTTGTGTTTGTGTTTGTGTTTGTGTTTGTGTTTGTGTTTGTGTTTGTGTTTGTGTTTGTGTTTGTGTTTGTGTTTGTGTTTGTGTTTGTGTTTGTGTTTGTGTTTGTGTTTGTGTTTGTGTTTGTGTTTGTGTTTGTGTTTGTGTTTGTGTTTGTGTTTGTGTTTGTGTTTGTGTTTGTGTTTGTGTTTGTGTTTGTGTTTGTGTTTGTGTTTGTGTTTGTGTTTGTGTTTGTGTTTGTGTTTGTGTTTGTGTTTGTGTTTGTGTTTGTGTTTGTGTTTGTGTTTGTGTTTGTGTTTGTGTTTGTGTTTGTGTTTGTGTTTGTGTTTGTGTTTGTGTTTGTGTTTGTGTTTGTGTTTGTGTTTGTGTTTGTGTTTGTGTTTGTGTTTGTGTTTGTGTTTGTGTTTGTGTTTGTGTTTGTGTTTGTGTTTGTGTTTGTGTTTGTGTTTGTGTTTGTGTTTGTGTTTGTGTTTGTGTTTGTGTTTGTGTTTGTGTTTGTGTTTGTGTTTGTGTTTGTGTTTGTGTTTGTGTTTGTGTTTGTGTTTGTGTTTGTGTTTGTGTTTGTGTTTGTGTTTGTGTTTGTGTTTGTGTTTGTGTTTGTGTTTGTGTTTGTGTTTGTGTTTGTGTTTGTGTTTGTGTTTGTGTTTGTGTTTGTGTTTGTGTTTGTGTTTGTGTTTGTGTTTGTGTTTGTGTTTGTGTTTGTGTTTGTGTTTGTGTTTGTGTTTGTGTTTGTGTTTGTGTTTGTGTTTGTGTTTGTGTTTGTGTTTGTGTTTGTGTTTGTGTTTGTGTTTGTGTTTGTGTTTGTGTTTGTGTTTGTGTTTGTGTTTGTGTTTGTGTTTGTGTTTGTGTTTGTGTTTGTGTTTGTGTTTGTGTTTGTGTTTGTGTTTGTGTTTGTGTTTGTGTTTGTGTTTGTGTTTGTGTTTGTGTTTGTGTTTGTGTTTGTGTTTGTGTTTGTGTTTGTGTTTGTGTTTGTGTTTGTGTTTGTGTTTGTGTTTGTGTTTGTGTTTGTGTTTGTGTTTGTGTTTGTGTTTGTGTTTGTGTTTGTGTTTGTGTTTGTGTTTGTGTTTGTGTTTGTGTTTGTGTTTGTGTTTGTGTTTGTGTTTGTGTTTGTGTTTGTGTTTGTGTTTGTGTTTGTGTTTGTGTTTGTGTTTGTGTTTGTGTTTGTGTTTGTGTTTGTGTTTGTGTTTGTGTTTGTGTTTGTGTTTGTGTTTGTGTTTGTGTTTGTGTTTGTGTTTGTGTTTGTGTTTGTGTTTGTGTTTGTGTTTGTGTTTGTGTTTGTGTTTGTGTTTGTGTTTGTGTTTGTGTTTGTGTTTGTGTTTGTGTTTGTGTTTGTGTTTGTGTTTGTGTTTGTGTTTGTGTTTGTGTTTGTGTTTGTGTTTGTGTTTGTGTTTGTGTTTGTGTTTGTGTTTGTGTTTGTGTTTGTGTTTGTGTTTGTGTTTGTGTTTGTGTTTGTGTTTGTGTTTGTGTTTGTGTTTGTGTTTGTGTTTGTGTTTGTGTTTGTGTTTGTGTTTGTGTTTGTGTTTGTGTTTGTGTTTGTGTTTGTGTTTGTGTTTGTGTTTGTGTTTGTGTTTGTGTTTGTGTTTGTGTTTGTGTTTGTGTTTGTGTTTGTGTTTGTGTTTGTGTTTGTGTTTGTGTTTGTGTTTGTGTTTGTGTTTGTGTTTGTGTTTGTGTTTGTGTTTGTGTTTGTGTTTGTGTTTGTGTTTGTGTTTGTGTTTGTGTTTGTGTTTGTGTTTGTGTTTGTTTGTGTTTGTGTTTGTGTGTGTGTGTCTGTATCCACCATAACTCATGAACCGAAACAAAGAAAAACACTAAATTTGAAACTTAAGCTTTATTCCGGCCTACGGTGAACTAATTAGATTTTGAAAAGAGTCGGAACATTTGGGGGGGTACTTTATTGGTGGTCATTTTTATATTTTATGGAATATATTCGTTATATACGTTTGGAGAAGAAAATTTTTTAAAGAAAAGTTACTTAGAATATTATTATCTACAATTTTTGTTTTATATGAAATTTTCCTAAAATTATCCGTATTCGAGAAATTTGACAAAATGTAAAAAAAATAATTTTTTATAAAAATTGTTTAAATAAAAGTTGTTTGTAGTTTAATTCTCTATAATTTTTATTTTATGTATAATTTCACTAAAATGGACCGTATTCGAGATATTTGAGAAAATGTGTAAATTTCGAATTTTGAAGGAAACTCAAAAACGGATAAAGGCAAAAACATTAAATTTTAAACTTAAGTTTTATTTCGGCCTGAGGTGAAATGATTAGATTTTGGACGAAGGCGGAACATCTGGGAGGGGGGGGGGGATACTTTATGGGAGGCCCTTTTTATATTTTATGGAATATGTATATTATAGAAAATTTTGTCGAGTTAGATTTATGTGGAAAATGTATATATTTATTTATCCTCTAAACATTTATAGAGGTACTGCAATAGGTTGTAAAAAAAAACGGAAAAGGCATATAATAACTAGATAGGAAAGTCATGTGTTGGACACATCAGATTTTTAAAATTATGTTCAACAATAACAGATGATTATACAACTAATTGTAAGTGTAAACTAAGATTTCATTTTAACTGCCTATTGTACAACCTACTCTATACGAATTATATTTAATTTAAACTAATGTTAATATTATATGTAAATTTAACATTTTATAACTTTCCATTACATAACAACGGTAAAAAATGTTAAAATATAGTTAACTAAGTAATATTAAAATAACTTTCATTTTTAGTTAAAAATATAAACCAAACGTTTAAGTTTTCCAATACGTTTCTATTACGACTTTTATGTAAGTTAAACTAACGTTATTATTAAACGTATATTGAACAAAATTTTCAACTCTCGGTAAAACCACAATTACATAACAACTTTTATTAAAATATACTTAAATAAATAATATTAAAATAACGTAGATAAAAACAGCTAAAGATAGAAAGACCAAAATTTAAATTTCTTGCTTTAAAGAATCTTCTGTGGTAAAATAATTAAATTTTGGGCATAGTCTGAACATCTAGAGGGTACTTTGTAGGGGTCGTTTTCCTATTTTATCGAATATATCTGGTATTCACGCTTGGAGAAGAAAAGTTTTCAAATTAAAGTTGCTTGTAATGTTATTCTCTATAACTTTAGCACCTTAAAAACTTTTCCTAAAATGATCCGTATTCGATAAATTTGACAAAAAGTGCAAAATTCGATTTTTTTTATAAAATTGATCAATCATTCTCATTCTCTATAATTTTTGTTTTAAACATGATTTCTCTAAAGTGTACCGTAATGGAAAAATATGAGAAGTGTAAAATTTTAATTTTTCAGTATTTTCGTAGACAATAAATATAAAAAAAATGTTTCGAGTAAGATGTATGTGGAAAATGTAGGTTCATTCTCTAAATATTTAAAGGGGTGATAGAAACGGTTGTACAAAAAGCCTGTAATAATTAGACAGGAAAGTCATATATTGAACACATGTAACGTGCTTATTTGGCAGTACGTAATACTAGACCTTAAATTCGACTTACCTTGTCTAAATAAAAGTAAAAATGTTAAACCGTTCTAGATTTCTGATATAAGCCTTTGAATCTATTACTGACGGTATTTGTTTTCAGCATTATGTCTTGTGGTTTCTTGTATATATCATATAATTTTTATTATCAATAGACCGGAGTATGGTAATTTATTCGTAGTACCTAAGTTGTACATTTTATCCTCCCCTAATTGTAGTATTTTGTCCAAAAACTTTCTCAATTTTGTAAATTCACCTAAAAATGATCATAGTATCGTTACTACTTCGTTTATGTGTTTACCTTTTTACCTCGTATTAACGAGCCAATTTCAACGATTATTTAATTGTTTTAATATTAGTGTTGCTTCTAAATACTATCTCTGTTTTGTTTTTAGTGATACGTTATTTTTGATCACGATAATAGAGTTGCTGCATTTGTTTATGCTTATCGGGTGCATCTGAGATGTAAATTTGGATCACGTGATTCAAGATACGTAAATGTGGTAGGACAGATGTGTCCGATGTGGATAAACAAACGCTCGAGACGTAAAAAATGCATCGGATGTGTTGTTCCGATTGTCAGGTAATGGAAACTTCACAATAGGCGAGTCCGGCTTAGCTGACGTCTCGCGTTCTGATCTAGAGATACGATTCGCGGTACCGGAGTGGTGCGTTCGTTTTTAATGGTAGTTAGGTGTGCGTGAGATTTTTCGCGATCAGTTTTATACTGATTTTTGTTAGAATAGCAATGTCCAAATAGGCATATATTGGTAAATGATTGGTTCTTTAAGGATTATTTTAACATTTTAATTATTTTTGTCAAGGGATAATCTTAATTTATGTGACCTTCTGAGTCTTCCCATGCATGTATGGAGTTTTTTTTTAGATTTTCCTCATTTATAATTGTGAAAGTACGTGTATATGGATTTTTGGGAAATTTAAGTGATTTGTAGATAAATTTCCATTTTGTAGTGTTAACCCATTTCCCATCCGCTTAATGTTTTTTTGTCGACATTAAATTGAAGGTCCATTGGCGTTTGAGTTTTGTGGATTCTTCAAGTGTAGCTGCTGTTGGACTCTCGCTTTTATTTAAACTTGGAAAGTTACCAGTTTAACCGTTTGTGAGAAAGGGTTCACCCAGATGTTTCACCTCCACGATTTCACTTAAGGGTTCACTCGTAGATTAATTCGTGGATACACAGTACACATCGGTTTACCAGAACATTGGTCCATATATTCGTGGTCCTTTGTTTTATTAGCCACCTGGATTATTATTTCCCTGGTTTAGATATATAGTACTTTATCTGGATGGGAAGATGGTGATGGTGATGCTGTTCTTGGTGACACCTTACTTTCAAGGTTTTTATATTATATTGAGGATTTCATGAGGATTTCATGTTTGCTAACATTCTACTTTTTATAAACGAATATTCCTAAGGTATTTTGAATTTTATTTATAATTTTTCACACATATGTTTTAGTGGGTTTTTCTTTAATAACTTATGTATTACTAAATATTATTTCATAATTTAATTAATTATGTACTTAGTGATCTGAGTTTTAGCCAAGTACGATACATTATTTAAAAAATTATTTATTTAAGCATTTAGTGTCTCGATCTGAATATCGACCATAAATACTTCGACACCTAAGGGCTAAGTTAATTTTATTTTTTCGATTTCTACTTTGTATAAAAACCAAGCAGTATGAAAGGCAAATATTAAATAAACCTCTTCCAATTTAGGAGCTTTAAAAATACCACTGTCTGTCAAGTCTTCTAGGTGTTTATGATATGTTTTGTGTTATAATTTGTATTTTACTGTCAAATTTTATGGTTTTAAATTTTTCTTTATAAATAAAGGTCTTAACTAATAAGTTAAGCAAATAACTTCTTCCAATTTATAAATAGGAACGAATGTGCGCATGTTGATTTATAATTTTTCTTTTATAGAATTATGGAGTTGTAAAAAGGTAGAAATTCTTATTTTAAAGGTTAAATTAAATATACTTAACATCTTGCTCTTATTGTCCTTCGCTTGGTACCATGCTAATGACTTACCGTGCCATCTATTGATGAATTTATTATTCTTTTCGGGTTTATGCATATAACATACGAATTAATTTCTTATTTTCTCTAGATATATAGTTTATTTAATTGTAAATTCATCATAAGCTGTGGAATAATTTTTTTATGATCAATTTAAATATTGTATTTTTAATAAGAAAGTTCTTGAACAAACATTATGTATTTATTTGATGACAAACATATTAGGTATATTTTTATAAATTAATTTCTGTCATAATAATTTAAAATTGTTAATATTTGCATATATTTGGGTAAATTAATTATAATGGAATACAAGTTTGGGGTTTGTCTTTTATTTATTTCTTCATTTACTGGTTTTGTGGGAAAATAAGATGATAGTTTGGCCATAATAGGAACTCAGTTGGCGCCTTTCAATTTGTTTACTATTTTAGAAATTTCTATAAGCTATCTACCCCCTAGCTACCGTCCGAGCGACGACAAAGGCCCGAAGGTTGACACCGGAACAACCGAAACTTATGTCACCAAGAATACATAATTTTTATTCGCAAAGTTTTTTTAAAGTTCAATTTTAAGCAGTTTCCCTCACTGAAAGTTGCACAGTGCACTCGGTAGATTACACACATCAGATTTTCTTTTTAAATGGTGAATTTGTAAAGCTATCGGTGTCGTGCTCAAACTTCGTCATCGTGCGATATGGTCATTATATCCACTGTTATTGCACATACTACTATTTTTTGGATTAAATATCATTATTTGCCCAAAAGAATGATACTTTTTCGAGTTACAACAACCTGGCTCTATACACATAATCATATTATCAATGTGTCAAACTGTCAAAAATTAACATCTGACAGACACTGTAAATAGGTTTGGGGTAAAAAGGGTAAAAAGATCATTCCTTAAATATCCTAGAATTTAATTAATAAGACGTTTAATCCTATATTTTCAAATGTTTTACGAAATAATTTACTAGTTAGAGGCTCTTTAAGGATGTCTTGTCCATTAAAACTATTAAAAGCAAATTGACGATGATTAAAAAATCAATAATATATCATAAAAACAACTAGCCATCAAAATAAGATAATGATATCTAAATTATTGAAAATTAATGACAGAAGTTAGAATACAAAACCAATTAGAACGCTTTAGATCAACCAAGGCCTCGATACAATAAATGACATGCGAAGAAAGTACAATAAAGTTGATGTCAACAACCTAAACATTCATACTTTAAGTGCCTATCAGATTGGATCAAACTTCCTAAGTGAATTAATCCATATTCTCTATTCTCGAATTCTAGATATTCAGTTTAACAGATAGGATCTACGATCTGATAACGCTTGCTCACGTACGAGAAATAATTTAAGAATACTCTTTTCTCTAACGATAAAAATAGCACTAGAAAACACCGATAGAAAAATCTAGATATTCAGTTCCTTTATGATTCTAGATATTTCAGACTATGAACTGATCGGAGTCACATCTACACCATTCCACCTGACAAACAGCTCCTACTACCTACTAGATTATCAAGAAATCTTATTGCATCCCAGTATATATGTTCACCTTGCCGTAATATTGATGACATTTGTGAGAGGCCATGACGCAAATACTCTCACGTAAAGTAATCTTCTACATCTTCAGTTGTATGGCAACAGCTGCACATTCCCAACACATGGCTATTTCTCACGGACAAACCTAGATATAGCTGTAACATGCAGTGGTATTAGAGAAGATGTTTTACTGAACATTACAGGCCTTATAAAACTGTCAGAAGACTGTGTAATTAAGACAAACCAAAACATCCTACAACCAAAGCATTTGGCTGCAACTCCAGTTTTATTGAACTACACCCAATCGACATTACCAAGTTTAACTTCAGCGAACGTTTAGCAGATATCCCCACAACAATCCCAAAAAAACCTAAAGAGCCATTCAATATAAAAACCGATACACGTCATCAATCAGTTGTAAAGTCATAGCCTTGCAGTGTTGCCCAATCTTCAAAATAGTCTAAGAATGTAGGAATTTTTAAAACTATGAGGTTATTTTTTTTTGCTATGTTATTAGGAACCATTAATTTTAAATGTATCATGAATTCTATATAAAAGCCAATGAAGGTCATTGATAATGTTTAAATTGAAGTTTTAGAAAAACACTGAATTTAATTGTAATAAATTGTGCACAAGAGGTTTAAAATGACAAAAAAAGGTTAGGTTAAGGATGAAAAAACAAACAAATTTTATTTAAGCTTAATTTAATTTACAATAAAAAATAATTATGTTCACTTAGTTTATAAACATCCATATTTAAAAGAAAGAACAATAATTAGAACAGTTAGGTAATAAAATTAACAACACATGACATTTTAAAACTTAAATAATATTTAAGCTAAAATCAGTCAGAATAATTAGAACTAAAATCAGAATCATCTCTATTTGGTGTTATAATAATGGGAGCAATTTCCATTCGGTCCAGTATATGCTCTCTTTCACACCATTTAAAAATTTCTTTTTCAGTGTGTTACACTGTTTGCCCACATTTGTGGAGTAATGGTTCGGAGTGCTTCAGACCACATGTCTATACAATCTCTTTGTGTCTTTCCATCCCGACCAATGTGCCTGTTATAATATTGTTTTGAAATAGGTACCCCAAATCAGTTCTATTGGATTAAAAATACAATGGTAAGGAGGAAGATGTCCATACTGTTCAGCCAGCATATCAGCTACATATATTTTTGGAGGTTTAATAGTAAAAAAATAAAATCATTTAAAAAATACAGAGAAAGTAGATTTCCATTACTCACCGTCTAACAAGGTTCAAAAGTTCAGCCTTAAACATGGAGACTGAATAAGGTATGTTCTGATTCGTCAACCACTCTTGAATTTGAACCTTAGTCGAATTACTATTCGGTGTTTTGTGTGTGTATGAAGCATTGTACATTACGATTAAAGATGGTTCATGCAGTCTTCGAAGCAATTGTTCTTCGAACCATTTTAAAAAATTTTCATTATTCATCTCACCGTGATAATCATAATCATTGCTTTTTGAAGCAAATATGGCCTCGGCACCATCAATAAATCCATTTTCGTTTCCAGCATGAAGAATTATATATCTATAAAAAGGTCAATATACAGTTAACATGTATATATTCATTAGTTTTTTTTTTATTAACCTTTTACTATCAACTTTTGTACTTTTTACAATTCTTTTATTGCTGTCTTGCCAAGAACGGTTTATGGTGCCATTTTGTAAAATCCAAGTCTCATAAAAAAAAACAAACTGGTACAAATTTGCTTCCTTTTCTTTGGTATATTTTCTTAAAAATTCTGCCCGTTTCACGGCAATATCTGGAAGTTCCATAAGGCCTCGCCTTGGTTCATCTTTCTGACATTTGAAACCTATTTCTAATAATAAGGTATGCAATGATATGCGACATCCATTGAACAACTCCTTCTCATTAAGTTTCACCAACAAAGAATCTAAACTTACATGCTCCTCTGAAATCATACATTAATTTGTAATTGTTTAATATTAATTTATATACATATATACTTACTAGGCTCGTACATGCTATAAATAACATCTCGAATAGCACTGGTATTCAGAATTCTTGTGTCGGTAACTTTATTTTGCCTAGGGCGCTTTTTTGGTGGTGACTTTACTACTTCACTGTTCTTTACAGCTTGTGAAATAGAACTAACATTAGAAAAATTGAGATTAAGTGCTTCTGCGACACGCTGAAACAAAATAATTATATTAATTTGACAATGATACATTATTAATCAACTCACTTCTCTTACAGCTGTTAAAGGTAACAAAGGCCCATAGTTATCACGTTCTTTCTCAAAATAATTTATTAGAGAAGCCACTAGTTCCTTGCAGCGACTATTTAATTGTTTTGGCATTTTTCAATGAAAAAATACACAATAAACGAACACCACTATTAAATTCCTAATAAATTTGTTCTGAAAAGAACAGTTTGTTAATAATTTAATCTAAAATACAAATAATTTGTTGAAAAGAAATCGATCGATGCAAAATAATACAAAACAAATAACAATTAACAACAACGTATTAAAATTGAAAGCTGACACATTTAATGCCAACTTTTATTATGAAATTTACTAGAAAGTATTCCGTTAATAATCTGCCTACAGTACATTTACTACTGTGATATGATAAAAAATACATTTTTAATATGCAATTTTATAAAAATTAACACCATGCGTCTAAATTTATTCATTTATTTGCAAAATAAAATTTAATTATTTTTATTAGTGTGTGTGGTACCAATGACTATCACTGACGTCATCTCTGACGTGCATCGGTTTTTATATTGAATGCTCTATATCTTCAAAATTACGGATAACTTAAATTCCATAATCAAGAACCACAACTATTTTTGCTATTGTGTTTACCTACACTAATAGTTCTATAGGTCCTCTACAAAAAGATGTTTAATTTCATAATAATAAAAACGTGTTATACTACAATTTAATTATTAAGGCGTCAATCTTACATTTTAAAATGTTTTGACGAAATAATGTAAAATATTTAAAGAAATTCCTGCCCTCGGAACTAAAAGAGACCCTTTAAGGATGTCTTTTCCATTAAAACTATTAAAAGCAAATTGACTGTGAATAAAAATACAGAATATAAACTACTGTAATGCACACCCTTGCTGCTACTTTAAAACCCACCTGATGTGCCCCTATACGTATACAGTTTACACTAATAAAATCAAATAAATTAAGTGTGATCAGTGACTCGTGTAAATTTAAATCAGTTAAAAGGACTCAATAAACATTGATTATGAATTGTTTTCGTCTCATTAACTCAAATGTAAACATGCAAAAAGGACTAATGGGAAGATTTTTCTTCAACGCATATGTCGCTGGCGAGTGCAAACACTCACAGTATGCAGTGCCGGAGGGTTTTGATTTAAAAAGCAACTGTTTAGTTAAATGTACGATTGATGTCGTTTCGTAAGAAATTATTCAAAAGATGATAATACATTTTTAATTTAACGATCCAAGGTAACCCCAGCAAGGTACTAAAATAATTTTAGCAAAAATGGGAATCAATTATAAACAAAAATGGAAAGCGCTGATTAAAAAACTTAACATTTAATACAGAGGAAATTGTAAATTTCCTCCAAAATTATAGTTGATGTCAGTGAGAAATTAAGGGCAAATTAAAATACAAAATTTTTGCCAGGTACACCATTTTTTCACTTTAGGACATCAAGCAATAAGTTAGCATTTGTCTTAAAATAGGCGTATAAATACATATGACGATTTTCATCCAGATATATCTGAAGTTTGTCCAATAAGAAAGTAAGAGTATGAGAATAAATAAATAAAAATAATTTTGAAATAATATATTAAGAGATTGATCAGCAGGTGAAAAAAAAAGATAATATTTCATGAATATATAAGTAAAACTAAAGTACCCGAACACTAGCTAAAGCATAATAAACAATACCTACAAAATCCTGCTCCTTGAGGCTTGTCCAACACGATCAGACGACTAATGCATGGTGGTGTCACGAGTATCACCTCAGGAAGATGGCTAGGAAATCTTTAAATAAGGCAAGAACCACAAAACTCAAAGAGGACCGGGATACTTACAAAAACAGACAGATGCATGAAGATGCATTGTGAAGAAACCGATGATTTCCCGCAGGCAGCGAGGCTTCAAATAGATTTCTCGAGAGATCCATACCGCATTATTGGTGGGCTTATCAAAGAAAATGTCATGAAAACTACAAACCTCAAAATTAGTATCAAACTTCTGCTGTCAATGCACTTCCCTGGCCCGGTCATCACAGACGTGGCCGACTGGGCAGAGGAAGAATACTGTCTACGATTGCCAAACACCAAACACATTGTAGACGATGACAAAATTAGCCCTGCTTTAGTCAACATTCATACACCTTAGGCAGACTGATTCAGCACTTCACCTAGTTGCTGGCCTGATAGGATGGGATAGGACAATAAAGAGTCCGCCTTGGACGTTTTCATAGACATATAAGGTGCTTTTGATAAGATTACCTTTTCTAAGATAATACACTCACTAAACAACAGGAATGTTTCACAGATAATTAGTGAGTGGATACACAACATGCTCACAAACCGAGCAGTAAACATAAGTGTAGAATATGTGAATATAAGAGACTTAGTTGCGGGGAGAATCAACAGGGAGGGATGCTATCACCTCTACTGTGGAACATGGTCCTCAACACCCTCATCAGCCGCCTCAATAAAGACAGTCACTACACAATAGCGTATGTAGATGACCTGGTCATTCTGCAAACAGGGAATTTTGAGAACATACTCTGCGAAAGAATGTAAGTAGCTCTCAAAATTATAGAACAGTGGTGCAGGAACCATTCACTGTCTATCAATCCCAAGAAGACAGAAATTGTCCTCTATACAAGAAAAATTATGAATATGGGATTAAAACCTCCAGAGCTCTTAAACACAAAACTAAACTTTGCAACAGAAGTGAAGTACCGAGTCTTCAACAATATCCGAAATTCCACATGTCTGGTAACATCTAAAAACGCAGCAAAAGGGCATGATTTAGTTCCTTATATGTAAACTGCTGTTGTCAATACTGTCAAAAATATCATTAACGTTCTTTTTTAGCATATTTATAGGTTATTGATTTTTTGCATTTTATCAACGCGCTTTAATTCAATTTTTCCTCAAATAATAATAAACCAATCAGGACAGAGATTCTTATGCGCAAACTCAATACGTAGCAAATCGAATTCTGAGGAACGAGAATAGGCGTCTCAACATGTGCTGTATTGGAAGATGAGAATCCCAGTGCAGTTCATTTTAGAGCTCATTAGTACCTTCGTTCTTTTCTGTCGATAGGTGTGAATTTATTTACTTTTATAGAAGTATATTGACAATATAATTTTCAGCTAAAAATGTTTACACCGGAACAAGATTCTTTTATTTTAATCGAACATGTTAGAAATTGAACTCAAAATGATGATAGAACTTAGTCATATTAAATTCCAAATTGCATTCAACAATTTTGGAAACGTTTTCTAGATGTACAAATAGAATATGATAGTTTTCATCATCATAGACACATTCTGGTTTTGCAGCTCAAGAAGATAAGAACAGTGTTAGAGAATCTGACTCTCTTAGAACCTAATTCATTGTTTTAGATCTATCGGTAGGAAGTAGCCATAAGATGTATAATAAAAACACAAATTAAAAATTGTATTTATTTATTGTGTCCCATTGTCCAAGTACAATTCCATCTCATCAATTGGTTTCCAATTTCTAAATATGCAACAAGCTACATTTATAATCTATTTCTACCTTTACCTATCAAGTTGATCTCTTTGTAAGATTTAATAATTCTGCTAGATATAAACGAAAACCATTCAAAGCAATGTTTAATCATAATATAATTTGGAAGATTACTATTACTTAATCTACCAATACTATTGAAATTTAAATAGTATTGGAAACATAAGATTTTTTTAGTAACACAGTTGAAAAATCAGCGTAAACCTTGGAAACACCCAGTATATGTCCAAAGGGGCATATATCCTTGAAAGCGGTTGTTTAGTATATAATTTATGTACTTGCATATGTGTAGTACCTTGCAAAAAAACAGAAAGTATTCTAGTGCCTCGCACGTACAACAGTATGGTCGCAACTTGTATTCTCATACTTGTGTTGTGAATTTGCTGTGACCTTGGTACATTTCATTTTTTTTTTCGCTTGAATAGCAAGTTTTCTGATGTCAGTAAAAATTAATATTCCTACGTTTTTGCCCTTATGCTACGCCTTTGCAATAACGCAATGGCCTTACGGCCCTTAATCCGAAAATAACGGATAATAAAGAGTGAGGTGACGCGGAAGAATTTGCCACATGTTTCTAAGTTAGAGGGCGCTAATCCACACTCGATACTTCTTTATTGAAGCCCATAGATTTTGTTTTATCGATGTCCATATGTTGCTCTAATGCCCGTTCATCGCGGTCATTTTAGGTGCTAAATTGACGAAAGGACTTTTCACGAAAATGAGCATAAATCGAAGATATCCCTTCAGCAATTTTATTTTAGTGAAAAAAATCGGTTTTAAAGTTCCGAAAGCTGATCGGGTAAATATGCGAAAAATAGGATGAAAAATTCCTAGGAAATCCCCAAACAAATCCCAATATTACCCCTACGAAATAATGAAAATTATTTTTGAACCCTCAAGGTGAAAACAAATTTATTGAAAAATTTTAAAAATTTTGCCTCGGGTGGATTTGAACCCACCTATTCCTGTTCTATGCATTTAGCGCTCTTACCAATTGAGCTATCTCTGACATAGTCAATGTCCAAACTGTTGAAATGAATATATGACTTCGAATCCAGCCTCGCGAATAAGAAAATGTTTAATTCTTCAATAAATTACAGTATGCTTATATTCTTTCACTAGATTTGTTTGCGTTATAAAGCACAATATATCCCCTGTAGTAAGAGGAGCGTTTGGATTAACAACACATTTAAAATAACATGTTATATACTTTTCAATTTTACCTAAATCACTTATTTTAGATGGTTAGATCTGAAAAAAAATTGACTCTGGTAAAAAAAAATGTATAAAATATTTTATTTGAAAAATTATAAAACTTATTTAATTTGTTTTAAAGTCGAGGATAACTCTAGCCATATCCATTTTACTAAAAAAGAAACATATTAAATTAAATCATTCGTTAGTTATTAAGATATGTTTGTGATAATACAGTGTCGGCTATAGACTACAAAGAGCTAGCATTAGGGCGAGAAGGAATGAAATACTATGAACGTAGCCTGCTGGCTACGTGGGGTGTATCGCGCCGTGTGCCTGTTCATATTACACAGCACACAATGCAACATTCATATTATTCGTTTCCTGATCGCACTAATGCTAACTCTTTAGTTTTCGCTTCTATGCTAGAAAAGGGTATTGGAAAGTGTTCAATAGCCGATACTGTATATAAATGATAAAATCAACAAGCGAAATAAAAATTTGTAGTTTAAATTATTATACTTGAATTTTAAAGGCTATTACCTTTGGAAAACTATTATCTAGGGCTTGGATGACAGCCATAGGACTCCCTCCTTGAATCGTGTCTATAGGAAAGCATACGATCTTAGTTAAATTATAATATTAGAGGTTATTAACTGAAAAATATGAAAAATTATTACAAACCTCAGTTAAAATTGGCACCTTCATTTAAAGAAGGGAAAACTGAAACATAAAATTGTTATACTTGAATTTTAAAGGCTTTTCCCACTGGAAAATTATTATCTACGGCGGGGACCCTTGGATGATAGCCAGAGCCGCCGAAAACCAGGTTGGGCCCCAGGACAATTCTCCAAGGTCGGGCCCCGCAACAATTTGTAAAAAAAATTTAAAAAACAAGAAGGTCTTCAAACAAAAAGGTCTTCAAGGTAGAACTTCTCCTCCTCTTTACTTTAATTTCTCTAAAAAGAAACAAAAAATGGTCTTCAAGCTAAAACTTCTCCTCCTCTTTACATCAATTTCTCTAAAAAAAGTCTACAAAAACTTCTCCTCCTCACAATAAATATCGCTAAAACAAAATTAATATTAATAAATGGTATAAATTTCGTAGCAGAAAAACTCAAAAAATTATCACTTGTCAAAACTGACACTTCACGCTTCGCTTGTCAAAAACTTCAACCAATATTGTGAGATAAAGGTCGAAGCATCGAAATCAAAGGAGAAATTTGTGAAAAAGCGCATGTCATACGGCATTTCCCTCTCCTTCGTCGCCCGAACCATTACAATACAATGCAAACAAGGTAAGCACCATTAAAAAGTTAATTTTTTCTACTACCGTGCGTAAAGTACGTACTTTACGCACTCCACGAAGTGTGTAAAGTTGTACTTTTTTAACTAGTGCGTAAAGTAAAACTCTTTACGCACTAGTTAAAAAAAGTAAAATTTGACAAAATATGTACATAACAACAAAATATAACGTTTTATTTTATTTTAACATTTTTTTGCTATCTCCTTCTAAGACAAATAAATAAATTATTTTTGCTTATATCTATTTAGTGTCCAACAAATTATCAACAGTTTATTTTAATTATAATTTTCTCTAAATGTCATCTATTTAATTAAAAATAAACATACAGTGGATGTCGATTTTGGTAAAAGTAAGTTGGCCGTGGCTGTGTGGATTAGAAGAACTGTCAATCTCTAAACTTTTAATTAGTACCTACCTTATAACAGAACACGACAAAAGTATAATTAAGTTCAAGGTTAGATTCTAAAGCCAATTTAGCATTTTTTTAAACTCAATCAAGTTTGAGAAGGTAAAAAGTTTTACTTTTTAATGTTTGTTTACTTAAATTCAAATTTTATTTGCAGTTTATTATATCTGTCATAATCGATATGGATTCAAATTTATCTAGCGATAGCGAATTTGATAATACTCCCCAGATATCTTATGCAGTGCACTGAAAATTTATTGCCAGAAAAATCTGCATATATTTATCAGCAAAAATACAATGCATTTATAGAATGGTGTAGGAAGAATAAGGTGACAAAATATTCGGAAAACGTTATTTTAGCATATTTCTCTGATGAATTGAAGAATTGCACAGCTTCTATCCTATGGTCGATTTATTCTATGCTTAAAAGCACCTTAAAATATAAAAACAACGTTGATATTTCGAAATTCAACAAGTTAATAGCGTTTCTCAAACAAAAAAATAAAGGTTATAAACCAAAAAAATCCAAAATTTTTAAACGAGAAGATCTAATTAATTTTCTGTTCCAGATTCCAAGTGTTTAATGATCAAAGTAAGTAAATGCCTCAGTAAATGCTTGAATGATCAGTATAAAATTAAACTATTCTGTAAAGTTTTGCAACGAGATGTGTGTTCGTATGGTGTGTTGCCTAACAAAATCAGTTGCTGTCCTAACAGGCCACCGGGGTTGTTAGGCAGCACATTATACCTAAAACTTTTATATTTTTTACAATAGCATTTATTTGGAGTTTTACATGCGCAACGTCAAGATATTTCCTAATGTTTAATAAATTATTTGTAACATTACAATATGTTATTTTTTAGGTAGCTTTTATAATTGGAATTGCGGGAGCTTGTCGCCGGGAAGAATCATGTAAAATGACAATTAACGATGTGGAAGATAAACAAACAGTGTATATTGTCAAAGTATCAGAAACCAAAAATGGAATAGAACGCATTTTTACGATTTTAAATCCAAATAATTCTGCAGTTGATTATTTATCTTTCATAAAAAAATATACCTCATTAAGACCATCAAATATAAATTGTAACAGATTTTTTTTAAAATTCGCAAATGGAAAATATTCTAAACCGCCTGTAGGGATAAATACTTTTGGTAAAATGCCAAGTATCTAAATGCCAACGTATCTAAACTTGCCCAATCCAACGGCTTTTACAGGACACTGCTTTAGGAGGTCTTCAGCCACTATGCTGGCAAATTCTGGAGGAGACCTTCTAACGGTCAAAAAACATGGAGGATGGAAATCATCTGCTGTTGCAGAAGGCTACGTAGACAGCACAATAACACAAAAAAACAAAATTTCTAATAAAATTTTGATGGATGACAGTATGCCATCCACTTCCAAACAAAGCTACAATTTTACCGTTGACAACTCTAATGAAGAATTAGTGGAACCACTCGACAGTGAAACTAGAGTTACACAAAATATTTCAACATCTTTACTTGAAAAGGCCAAATCCATACCACTCGAAGCTCAAAATAGGGTTACAGAAGTAATATCACAACATTTTTCAAACTCTGTGCTGGAAAAGGCCAAAACCTTAACTCTAGATCCACAAGGTGAGATTGTAGTTACAATAACCACAAGGTGGCGTCGAAAGCGACACCGGTACACAATATCCATGTTTTTTGAATTTAATACAAAATTTTAAAAAAACACACAACACAATATTAATTTGAACAGTTTTTATTTTGAAAAATACAAAAATCGCACAAATTATGTACTAGAAATAAAATAAATTTTAAAAATTAAACATGTGAAGAACTCTTTCTAAAAATCAAAGTTAATATGTTTTGTAAGGTAAAATATAAAAAATATGAACAAAAAACAATAAATTGCAGAAAAATAAAATAGAAAAACTTTTAAGGACTATTTACAATCAATGCAGATGCTATTGCGGTGTTCACCACATACCCCTTTGTGGCAGTGCTCACACCTGTGTCGGGCTTTCCTATTTGTTTTTCTCGGACAAATTGCACATCGACTCATCGGATTCACTGGTAATTCTTCTGTGTCTT
Source organism: Psylliodes chrysocephalus (assembly GCA_927349885.1). Lineage (NCBI taxonomy): Eukaryota > Metazoa > Arthropoda > Insecta > Coleoptera > Chrysomelidae > Psylliodes > Psylliodes chrysocephalus. The sequence continues at coordinate 80,105,913 of OV651813.1, read as the reverse complement.
TTGTTTTGTTGCATTTTAGTATAGCGCGAATATTGTTCTTCATTTCTCTAGGTAGATAGCGATTGTGTACCCTACTTTTCAAATGTTCCTCAACCAGTGAGAAAGAAAGATTTTTTAGAAAATCAGACCGCTTCTGAACTTTATTCTCTTTCCAGTTGCATTTGTAAATTACGTAAGAGTTCACTCCGGCTGTATCAAGCATGGCATACAAAATTCTAAGTGGCCACCTTCTCGTTTTCCTTGCAACAGTTGTCAAATGACATAGCTGATCAAACGTATCGACACCCCCTTTTGTCTCATTATAAAATAAGATTATTTGGGGCTTTTTTGTCTCGTCATCAACTTTAGCTTGATCATGCATGGATGATAATAATACGACCGTCTTATTTTTTTTTGGTACAAATGACACCAGTGTACAGTTTTCATCAAAAACAAATAAAGATGAATTGACCAATTTTCCCTTAGCTTCCACCAATTGTTTTGGTATATCAGTTTTGTTTTCCCTCATGGTCCCAACCAATGTTATTTTTTTTTCTAGCAGTTTCTCTGCAAGTTCGTAAGAAGTAAACCAGTTATCTGTCGTACAATTTCGGTTTGTTCCATAAATTTCCTTGGTAAGATCTAGAACATATTGTGTCGGAATAGAGTATGGACTGTGTCTTTCTTCTTTTCCTATATATGGCTTGGCAGAGCACATGTAATATGTTTTTGCATCGCACATGGTAACCACTTTCAAACCATACTTGTCGGGTTTGCTAGGAATGTAGATTTTGAAAGGACAACGTCCTCTAAATCCCAAAAGCGTCTCATCGACGGTTACATATTCTGATGGGGTGTAATTTTTTCTACAACTTCTTTCAAATATCTCCCAAATTTTTCTAACGGCAGCAAATTTATCTGACTTTTTTCGTTCCTCTCGCGTTTCTTTCTCATCAAATCTCAAACATTTGATAATAAATTCGAAACGATTTTTATTCATAGTGCTTCTAAACATTACTGGTCCAAATACTGGGGACCATAAATCATTGAGTGTTACATGAGGATTCTTCAAAACACCACTCAAATACAAGAGTCCGAATAAGGCATTTATTTCCACAGGAGTCGTTGGTCCAATGTACCACTGTTTAGATTTATATTTTACGTTTTTACGTTCGATTTCATCGTTGGTACATTTGACCATTTTATCCAAAATAACGTCTGAGAAAAAAAGATTCCATATTCGTTTCGGTTCTACAACACCTCTAGCGTCTCCTTTTGGCCCTGGTAAGTGAGTGACCAAATTTTTTTGACGAGTTCTACTGTTTATAGCATGTAGGCTATCCAAATACCATTTACGTGTATTTTTAGAATACATCACCCTTCGTGCATGGACAGTTGGGTCTGCTAGCATAGGAGAATCATCATCATCATCATCATCGCTAGGAACGGATGTTTCAGATTTGTCATCTTCATATTCAGTGAAATTACCTTGTTCACTTTCCTCGCTCTCCACAATGTCAGAATCGTTCGGGTCTTCATCTATTAATTGCTCCAATTCTTGGGGTTTTAGAGGTCTTTTTCTGGATAAATTACAAGAACTGGTTCCTGGCTCGTCTAATTTAGGTCTTTTTGGTTCCATTACAGTAGTATACGAAATGTTCTAAATAGAGAAAATGCTGCAGTTAAATATAAATTTAATAAAAAGTAACTCAACTTACCCTAGCGATTTTTATACCATAAAGCACAAGGTGGCGTCATATACGACCTTCTCACGATAACTCAAAACTGGCAAAATTGAACACACTTTCTCGTTCGGCATCTACAAGACAACTGAAAGCAAGGAAGGTAACTGAGCCGCATCGCCACGAAATCCGAGGAACGTCGTAGTAATCACGAGTTGGATAACGCTCGGTGTCGCCGTTGACTCCACCTTGTGGTTCTAGAGTTAAGTTTTGGTAATTGCAATAATTGCACATTCATTATTAATATTCATAAGAGTAAAAAACCTATTTTTTTAAATATTTCTTCATTTTTTAGTCATTTTGTTCTGTAAGAATTATAAATTTGTAAAGTTCCAATAAATTTATTTTTGTTGCTGTGTACAATTTTTGGCACATTTTACTTTTTTTCACTAGTGCGTAAAGTAAAGTACTTTTATATTTCTAATATTAGTGGATTATGTGTACGGTAGTAGAAAAAATATTGTATGCCACTCGTGTGTAAAGTCCCTTTTTTGACTCATGTGATTGTCGCACTCGCCTACGGCTCAACAACATTCACATTCGTCAAAAAAGGGTAACTTTACACACTTGTTGCATAAATAACTATTATGGTGAATTACCCAATATGACTGATGTGTATTACGTTATTTTTTATTTTTACGCCTTCTATAGTCTAGAAAGAAAGATGTGCAGTAATTTAAATTGCAGAACATAGTACAGGTTCAAGAAGTAGACATTTTATTTATACTTCTCATCCTTCAATGCTTATAGTTAAAATGAACATTTTAATAACTCTGATCGGCCTAATAATTATTTTCGTTTAGATTTAATCATGTTTCCATGGTTGTTATTATTATAATAATAAACCTTTTCTTTTGACAGATAAGTCAGACTTTATTTATTCATAGTCGTATCGTATATATTTTAATTGATTTGGAATTTTGTAGTATATATTATAATTTTTCAGTTATATAAGAATCGTGAGTGCATTAGAAAATATTGCAAGTACAAGTACGCGTAAACGACCTAGGGACATAAAGTACTATTAGAAGAAAAATATCGTAGGTACTTAATGCATTTAATAATAATGTTCGAAAAGACTTTGTTACACTTTCTGTGGATGAAATAGCCACTAAATGCGAGACCTATACTGGAGTATCTAAGCGGACAGTTACAGTTATTGGAGAAGCCTCACAACCGAAAAAGCCCCCAGAACGACACAAGACCTTTATTGAAACTTGGGTAAAGAATGTAATAAGCCAAATGGTACATCCTTTTTTCTTTCAAAATGAAATTCCTACACCTAAAAAAAATACAGTCAATATTTTCAACTGCAAAAAAATAATACATAAATTAAATTTTCATTACATAAACAGCTGTTTAACAGAGAAAGACGAAACCATTGCGTGGATACATGATTATTTATGGAAAATAGCGGACGCAAGGAATCAACATAAACATGTATTTTATTTAGATGAAACATGGATTATTGCTGGACATACAGTAACAAAAAGCCTTGTTGATTAAAAAATCCAAAAGGAAAAGGAAATCGTTAAAAAATAACCCACATTGGAAGCAGCGATGGATTTTTGCTAGTTGATTTATTAATGTTCGAGCTAAAGAAAATAAAAGGTTACCATGAAGAAATGGATGGCCCTACGGAAAGGAATTGAAATTCTCAGATTGTATCCTTAGCAAGCAGAATTAAATCCCATTAAACTGATCTGGTCACAATTAAAAGGTTATATTTCTCGAAACAATTTAACATTTAAATTACCTGATGTGCGAAACTTGTTTTTGAAGGCAGTTTCAGATGTAAATTGAGAACATTGAAGAAAATATATACATCATGTTAAAAAGGTAAAAAGTTTATTTTGGAAAGTGAATGTAGCAATGGAAAAATTAGTAGACCCTATAAACATTAGAAAAGACAATGATAATGATACCAGTAGTTATAGTAAAGATAGTTCTTAAACTTTTTATTTTTTTAATATTTAATTTTAGGTACTGAAGTGTTACTTTTAATGCCAAGAGATTAAAAAAAGTTTAATCCCATTAACAACTTCGTTCAGTGTTAAAGTGCAACGATTTTGTCAGAAGCATAAGGTTTATTTTTATTTTTTGTAAATAATAATAACTTTTTTCATTCAAAATTTAATCTACGAAGTGCAGATATACCATTTTATATGCCGTGACCTTATTCATATTATAAAAACTTATTTTGCAAAGTGCGTCTATGGAATGTGACGTTATATCCCCACTTTTACTGCACTCCTTTTTTATTTAAACTGTACCCACGTCAATGTTAGACTTTTAAATATAATTAGCTCCACCTTGTGTTTTGAGTAAGAACTAAAATGACAGTTGGCAAATAGTGATAAATTCAAATTGTAATATTTAGTAGTAGGTAGTAATTACAAACTAAACTATAAATCATATCATCATATCGTATCATCATATATAGTAAAATCGAAACATTTATTTTACAAAATAATTTGTTGATTTATAGTGCCAAATTTGAGGAATTAATTTGTTATAACGAAAATGTTGTAACAACCAGGAAATCCTAAAGGACCGACGTTCGTCACCAAATGTAACAACCAGGAAGCCTAAAGACCATTTGCAACTACTGATAGGTCTTTAGCTACTGTTGTCATTATACTATTAAGGGATAAAGGCAGCATCTGTCACCAGCCCTAGGGTCCTGGAGTCCTGAAGGAACATCCGTTCGCCAGTGGCAGAAGAAAATAATAAAGAGAAAATAATAAAATACAAAAAAAACATCCCTTAATAGCATATGTCGAGCGGTTCTTGGCAACTAGTTTTAGACTCTTTTAGTCCTAAGGGAATAGAAACGCCGAGGCTTCTCAAATGCTCGGAGTATTTTGCTGGTTTGGAAAGGGAGGAGAGATTAATAATAAGTATTAAAACATTAACAATAAATATAAAACTTGACAATAGTCTTCAGAAAAAAATTAATAAAATTCCATTTAGGGAATAAAGCACTATAACTAATAGTAATAAATATATGCATGAGATAAATATAATGCGGGACGAAAATGTAAAATTGGCATTTATATGTAAATCAATCAATCAATTTATATTAAACAAAAACACTTTAAAATTGAGTTAAAATATTTACCTATAATTCACATCGTACACAAAACTGTACTCTACACTTTACTTTACAATACAAAACGAGGGCTTTCGCCCAAGGGCGAAAGTTCTGGACCTTAGTCCAAACCCGACTGAGTGTTTACCCAAGTGATCCTTTCTTTCTGTCTCCTCTTTATATAAACTTAAATTTACGTGATATTTGGTTGTATTTAAAAATGTCACGTTCAATGTAGAATAATAACCTGAAGGTTTGTGTAGCGACATACTTGCACTACATATCTTTTTCATTTTCATTTTCATTACGTCATACACATTAAATTGCCGTCATCATTTAGATAACCTTTCGTGGCAGTTCTAGCGAAGACAAAAGGTTGAACTCATCGCGAGGGAAACAAAATATTGTTTATAATAATTATGACTTTAGAATTTACAATTTTATATATACATGTCATGACATACAATTTATTTTAAAATTATATTTTCATGAATTCGTATTTATTTATTTATTTATTTATTGATGGGATATACCCCTTATAAAGATCCCATAATTGGTGACCCCGTAGAATGCCCGACCTTCAAAGATTTTGAGGATACATCTATCTGATACTATTTGTTGGTGAGATACTTATGGGTAGTACGCGTTAGCGACGACTTTATTTTTGGCCGTACCTCGGTTTTTTGAGCCTGCTGCGGTTCCCGATAACCCGGATTCTTTAACGGGCCCTACTAAGAAGAAATGTAAATCCAGTACGCCTCCGGAAAATTCCGAAAAGTTCCGAACAAGATACGTGGATTGGACTCCAGATACATTAAACCCGGTGAGTTTAATCTTTTTGTCGCTGACTGCCACGAATTGAAAATATTCATTTTTTCTATCATTAGTTATCATTTTTGACATTATTTTCATATTTTTGACCATGTAAAAAGCATTTTAACCGACTATTTATTTAATAAACTCTACAAATGACCAATTCTAATCATGACGACTTAATTAAGAAAATAATGTAACAATTTAACGAAACGCAAATGAGCACTACATAACCGAAGTCATGCAACTAGCATTTTTTATTAAGGACCTTAATTGTCCAACTACATGTAACTAGTATATTTAATATTTTTTACTCTATTAAGGACCATAATTGTCCCAGAGAACCATAATTGTCCAAAAGACCAATAAAATCAGTTTTTACTTATATCTTGTATTGACAGTATTCTTCGCATAAGGAAGAACCTGTCTGCATAATAGTAATTACTAAATAAAAACAAATAACTTATCAAATAGGTACATTTTTTTTGCATATTGATAAAAAACAAATAACTGAATGAAAAGGAAATTTTAACTTACCAAATAGGCACATTTACACATTGATATTTAAAGAATAAAGACTAAAAAAAAAAAAAAACAAAAAATATTTCTATTTGTACGTCATGATTAACATTACTTTTTATTAGATCGTAGAATTTTTTAACTGTTAATGCCTTTCTTATCGTTGGTGTTTTTCTATTTAGGACACTAACTGTCCTAATAGTATGGTAATTCTTAATTGTATCAATGGCAGTATTCTTTATATAATAGAAAGAACCTGCTAGATAACATAGAATTACTAAACACTTAACAACGGGGCAATTTCGATAATCAAAGAATGGATAATTCATCCAGAACACGATCTAAAATACAACATTATTTATAGAAAATACTGACATTACTGATGACATATTTTTGACAATTAAATTAAAAATTTCAATCAATTTCATATACAGAGTCATATTAAAATTTTGTTTTGATTAAGGTGAAAGTACTCGTAGATATAGAAATATGCAACAATCAACACCTTATCGACTTTTGATGACTGACAATACATTTTTTATATAAGGGGGAGGTATGTAGCGACATACTTGCACTACATATCTTTTTCATTTTCATTTTCATTACGTCATACACATTAAATTGCCGTCATCATTTAGATAACCTTTCGTGGCAGTTCTAGCGAAGACAAAAGGTTGAACTCATCGCGAGGGAAACAAAATATTGTTTATAATAATTATGACTTTAGAATTTACAATTTTATATATACATGTCATGACATACAATTTATTTTAAAATTATATTTTCATGAATTCGTATTTATTTATTTATTTATTTATTGATGGGATATACCCCTTATAAAGATCCCATAGTTTGTTTCATTTTTATACGTGTCTTTTGAATTATTTAATTTAAACATTAAATACTTGTTTAGAATTTTTGGTAAATTCTTTAGATTTTTTAAATAATAGTAATGCCAATTATTACAATGTGTCACCGTAGTAGAAAATTGGTTGCATTTTAAAATCTCCAATTATAGAGGAATAATGAGTCTGATATAGTTGGTTTCTATAATTTCGTTTTTTTTTTTAATCTGTTTTTACAATGAGATTATCAATCAAAATTAGGCTTTTTTAAATGAAATACCCTGTATTTTATATTTGAATTGCCTTCGCTTTTCCCATTATAACAATACCACATATTATGGGTTAGGTTAGGTTGAAAATGAGTGGGATGATATCATCGCCTTGAAAAAAAAAATAGTAGGTATGGGATTATACAGGCTATTTCACACACTGTAACCTGTTTTATATGAAAATTATATTGATTTCACATCCTGACGATTGAACATTTTTTAAAAGTTGAGATTCGTCTAATAGTGCAGGGCATAGTGACGCATTCGTTTACAAAATTGTTTTAATTCGTAACTTTTTTTAAATATCCTGAAGGTTTTCCTGATTATAAAAGTGTAAAATGACACTCGATATATGTTGATGTTATTGTTTAAAAAACGAAAAATTAATTAAGCCAGAAAAAATGCATTTTTTGCAATAAATTAATTTTTTTTATATTCTTTAGGATATTTCGAATAAAAAAAGTCCTTACGCCCATCATCGTATCTTTAACCCTTTAATTGTTATGAATGTTTTAAAATCCGAAATTGACGAAAACTCTAATTTTCTTGAATTAAATAATATACCTTAAAATTTAAAATGCTATAATTTTAAATTTTTTACCGAATATTCAAACTATAATAAACAAAATAACCTAAATAAATTTTCAAAATTTTGTTTGTTGTTATGTTTTTTTTTACGTTATAACAATATGCTTCCTACGCGCGTGTACTTTTAGAGAGAAGTACTTCTATCTCACTTCCAACTCAATGTATAAGATGGGTAAGAGAAAGCCCGATGACACGCTGAATCAATTTTTTGCTGTTTTTCAGAGGTAATAAGTTTAAAAAAAATATTAACATTTTTCATAACACTTTGTTATATTTGCCGATTAATAGTTTTGTATCATGTGATTTTTTTGTACTTTTTTAGATACTTTTGATAACTTTTTTATTTATTAAAGTTAACAGAAATATATATTTTTAACATTTATTTTTATTTATGAAAAAATTATTGTCAGATACTGCCTGAGAAGTAAAATCTTCTTCAACCTTTTTTTTTTCAATACGATAAAAAGGCCAAATGCACTTGTCGTGATCCGTGAAAAATTTCTACCTGTTACAATGAACTTAGTAGGCTTACTGGGGTTATAATGTTTTATGATTTCAAAAATATCCAAGCCTTTCTCCATTTAACAAAAATAAGGAAAAAAAATGTTTCCATTCACGTCGATTGCTTTGAAATTGCATTCTTCACGAGCTTCGTTTCAGACTTATATTTGGAGGGATTCAAATCAATTTCAATATGAACCTTTAGATTTCTCTGGTTTTGGTTGTTTCCTGTGATAACCAAATAAAGCCACTGTATTTAACAAAACCGCCATTACCTGAAGACTTAGCAAAACCGTGCAACTGTAAAAAAAATTGTTCAACGAAAGCTTGTTCGTGTCAAAAACTAAACATGTCGTGTGTGGCATTATGCGGATGTTTAATTGAATGTTGCCAAAATCATTTTCATGTAAAAACTAGTTAGATGTACAAACTATAATTTTATGTAAAAATGTTCCTAATAAATGAATATTACTATTAAATAATCATAGTGGAAAAGAATTAACAACCATAGAAAAAATTGAATACATATATATTGCGTACTCTGTTTTAAAATAAAAACCAGGTTAGTCAACTATGCTCATCGTAACAGGTAGAAATTTCCCTTGAATTACGGCAGAGGTATGTTTGTCTTCTTTTATCTTATTGGAAAAAAGTGAGAAAAATTTATTTTTTAGACAGCTCTTGGCAATGATTTCTTTTTGTGGATGGAACATTTCTATTAGTTTCAATGAATAAAAAAGTTATCGAAAGTATCTAAAAAAGATAAAAAAAATCACATGATACAAAACTATTAATCGGCAAATATAACAAAGTGTTATAAAAAATGTTAATAATAATTTTTTTAAACTTATTGCCGCTGAAAAACAGCAAAAAATTAATTTAGCGCGTCATCGGGCTTTCTCTTACCCATCTTATACATTGAGTTGGAAGTGAGATAGAAGTACTTCTCTCTAAAAGTACACGCGCGTACGAAGCATATTGTTATAACGTACAAAAAACATAACGATACCCTGATAAGTAAACTTTTGGTCATTACATCAATTTCAATAACCACAATTTTACTTCTTCTGAGAATTCGACAATCCTTCACAATAGTTTTATTGGCAATCTTAAACTAGATCTTTTATTAGAAGACCTGGAGATTCATAGGGAATTTAAAGCAACCCTTAAATACACCTCAACAGTAAGTTTCCTCCTCTGTTAAAAAATATAGGCAATGGCTGGTTCACATTTTGTTGTCATCAGCGGTATTGGTAGTTTTGGTTGCAGCGGCACCAGGGGTAACGTACGTTTTTTTCCCACACTAGCTTGACAACAGGGGTTCACTTTTAACCAAGATGAATGATAAATAAAACATTTATTCCTGTTGTTGAAGTGACTGTTTACTACCGCAATCGCTGATGTCTTTATATTTAAGTATTTGCTTCTTTTTCATTCATATTGTTAACTTTCATTTTCTCATTAACGTAAAATCAATTTATAATTGCTTAAAATATCAAAACTTATTTATAAAAAAAAATCTTTTACAAATATTTTAAACATGCTTTTATTTAAAAAAGGTTTCAAAACATTTTTTAAGTTCGTATTGTTGGCAATTTGTTTCTGAACTGTCAGTGTGTACCTATAACCTCTAATTAAAATGAAAGCCAGGAAATAGTTTTTTTCTACTCCCATGTCAGTAAACGTTAAAATCGCACTGTCAACATTCCTTGTGAATGACAATAACATACACGTTATGAGATCTCATAACATACACGTGCGTTTTGATAGAAAACTTAAATTTCTTAGTTTAATCCAATTGCAATCAAATTTTTATCTACGTACGACTTTATTTGGTCTATTTACATAAATTTAGTGAATTGAAAAACATAAAAACTTTTAGCATTAGCGAGATATATTTTGGATTAAAAAAGTGATGTCCCTAAATGTCAGCAACAGATTATACAATTTTTCAAAAATAAGTCGCCTTTTCTTAGCATGCTATGGAAATAAATGTCTTGCCATTTATATTGTCAATTTTTGTAACAAAATATTATTGTACTCGAACATTTTCTCAACTTTACCTAATATAAGAAAATAAGTGGGCGTAGAAAAAGTATAGTACGTTAAACGAGTTGTAAGCTCATTACGCACTCGTGAAATTTACGTATGGGTTACTTACAACTCTTGTTACGTAATATACTATTTCCAAGATTTTTCCCGAAAGGTACGTTTAAATTCTTACTCGCTTATACTGCAGATTTCTATGAGCGAACATCAGCCTCAAGAGAGATAAGACATAAAATTTGAATTCGTGTTAATATTTCAACTATATGAACTATATGAAGAACTTAACCGGAAACAACATATTATAGGTATTTTTTATGACCTTACTCGTGCATTTGATTCAATAGACCATGACTTACTATTAAAAAAACTTAAAGGTATAGGTGTAAGAGGAAAACCACATGACTGGATAGTCTCATATTTGGCGGATCGGTATCAAACAACAGCTATCGATGGGGCTACCTCCGAATGCAAAAGAAATGAAGTAGGCATCCCACAAGGCACATTACTTGGCCCAATATTTTTTATAGTTTTTATAAACGACATTTCAAGTATCTGTGAAACATCAGATAAAGCTGTTTTTTATGCGGATGATGCCAATGTGATACTGTCTGAGAAAAGTGTCAATAACCTAGTAGAAAATGGAAATAACGTCACATTGGAATTTGAAAAATACTGTAAGGAAAACGGTCTCCAATTAAATTGTGAGAAAACCTTATATATGAGATTTTTACCTAAAAATATTGCTCCTGATGAAGACTTATTAATTAAACTCTCTGGAAAATCAATAGAAAGTACTCTATCAATGAAATTCTTAGGTGTAACTGTCGATCCTAAACTAACATGGGAACTTCATATCGATAAGCTATGCTCAAAGCTGAGTAGTACTTGCTTCATTTTGAGAAATCTTAGGGATAAAGTCTCCTCAAATATATTGCGAATATTATATTTTGGACTAGTGCAATCTCAGTTGCAGTATGGCTTGTTGATATGGGGTTCTTCCTCACACATAGATAAAGCGTTCATCACACAGAAAAAAATTGTTAGATGTATGGATAGAGCTCATCCATTAGCAAGTTGCCGAAATCTATTTAAAAAATATGAGATTCTAACAGTGCATTCTTTATATATCTTACAATTAATACTGCATATCTATGATAATAAGAACCAATTCATATTAAACAATGAAATTCACACATACAACACCCGCCATAATGAAGAGATCCATGTACCCTTCTCAAGACTGAGAGTGAGCCAGAATTCTCCCAATTATATAGGGGTTAAGTGTTACAATAAAATTAAAATACATATTGATTTAGTCGGCCCAAGGAACGGCATAAAGAATAAAATTATTAACTTCCTTCACAATAACACATTTTATAATATTGAAGAATTTCTCAATTTTTGAACCACACAATGAAGAGCTATCATAATCCTTATCCTGGTCTTTCTAATTTTTAAATTTTATGTTCGTTCTTTTAAATTAGTAACTGTCGGTGTAAGTAAAATTAAGTTATATGTATAAGTATAATAATTACTATGTAATGCTTTTAAATTTTAATTTTAATTAACTATAATGTTTTTAATTGACTAGCCTGATAAGTGGCATTTATTAAGTGAATGAATGTACTTTTATGGTGAATAAATGATTTTGATTTGATTTTTTGATTCAGTGCTACAGTAATAATAACGAAATTTGGCCTGTGATCTGATATCATAAATGGTTTCTATTTAGCAAAGACATTACAACTCAGAGACCAAATTGTTTACATTTTTATGTGGCAAATCAATATTAACACCAGATTCTAGTTTAATGCGTCTTTGCCGGTTTTATTAATCTGTAAAAATTATTTGAAGAAATTACTTTCGAAAAATAAAATTTGATGTATCCTATGAACTATAATTTTATATTATATAAATAAAAATATATTTTTAATCAAATTATTCTTTAAAAATTTAATATAAGCTAATTTTTTTATTAAAAATCAATATTAATCTAAACAAAATATTAGGGTTGCAAAGAACTCCGTAAATACGGTAACGCTAAATATCTTATTTTACGAATTTACAACTGATACCTATTTTTATGAATGAAATGTAGTTACCAGTGGAGTAGAGCACCCGTCTTAAGACTGTTTTAACTATACAATTTCTTGTACAAGATTTAATACAATTTCTTATAGAATTTAAAGTGTATAAGATTACATAGTAAATTGTTTGAAAAATGATTATCCAATCTAATTTTTCAGAAAATTTACTGCAGGTTTGATAATATACAATTTAAATTGTACAAGAAATTGTATCAAAAACTTGTGTAGTCTAAAACAGTCTTAAAACAGTTTTTAAAGTGATATTCCTTTTATAAATTAGTAAATTATTCTTATACCAATAGAAAATTATTGAATAATGGCAAAGAAAATTTAACGTAAAATGTAGAATACCTTAAAAATGATTTACCTATTAGGTACCTATACATGTTTTTTTAATATTCTATTTAGGTTTCCGCAAGATCCTGAGAAAAGAAAACTTTGATTTTCTCTATTAGGGATCCTTGAAAATCAGCCCCTTCGTAAAAACCCAGAGTTGTATTCGGAACACTTTTTTCCTGAAGATGTTTTGGTACGTGCAAATAGTGCTAAATATATCAGAAAAAATGCAAACTCCAGACGGTGTGAGGGTTTTCTATTTTTGGATGACTTATCCAACAGGTAAAAATACAAAATATAATTTTTTTGTTTACCTCTAAACATTATTTATTACCTATATGTATGTATGTATGTCTAATGTATATATTTTTAGTTCTGATTCAACTGTTTTTGGAACACCACCTGCTGCAAAAAAAAAACATTGCAGTAAGTTATAACACTAATAACTAATTTTAAGGTGAAGGGGGAGAAAAAGTCCTTTATATCTCACAAGGAAAGTCAATGTTTAATTATTTAACAAAACATTGAGTGCGACCGGTTTCGAAGTGTCATCACTTCATCTTCAGGCTCGCCTAGTGGAAAGGAGAATATGTGGTGTAAGGTTTGTTAACACTTAGAGCAAACGATATATAAAATAGTAAAAAAGAGAAAACTCACCATACTCTCCATCCACTAGGGAATAATACAAAACAAGTTTCATCAAATGTTGGGTGAAATAAATTGTAAAATGAACAAAGTTTACAAGTAATAAAAAGTTAAAAATATTTGAAAAACAAATATTAGTCAGTTGAAATAGTAAAATTTAAAATATTCAAGACTATACAAAACAAATCACATACATTAAACAGTTTAAAAGATAAGGCTTATTTTAAACAACCTTGTTTTTTCAAAAACTAACATTTTTGAAAGGAGACCTGTCAAGTTAAGGCCTCTACAGGTGGTGGCAAGTATTAACAAAAAAATTCTTGGGTAAACCCATGACAGGGTATAGGTAATAAGATGTAAACTATGAGTGAAGAAATATTTATTATTTATTATATAAGATTTGGGCCATGAACCAATCACCAAGTGTATGTGATGTTGTAGGAAGAAGAAAGAAGAAGAAATGACTGGGTTAACTGTTGTGAAGCAACTGAAGAATAAAAGAAGAAAAGAAGAAAATGACGGATGTGAAATCACACAATCTAACCTAATCTTTAAACGTGCTCGTTGGTTTCTTATGGGAAAAAATTACTTACTGAAATGTACCCCTTGCAAGAAAATATGTGAATAGAAATAAAGGGGAGGTTAAAAAGGAAGTTAGAAAGATAAATTTAGATTAGTGTTGAGAAAACAGGAGGAGTTTCTGACATTATCTGGGCATTTAAGCAACCAACAGGATTTAATTTTAAATTTCTCAATATCTCGAGGCTTTCGAAGCTATTAAGAGTAAATCTATGGTAGGAACTATGTAGGATTTCGAAACCTTCAGTTGAATCGAAGTCGTGATTTGAGTCCAGTAGGTGGTTGGCAAAATGAGAAAAACCTGTTGTATTTTGGTTAAGACAACGCAAATGTTCTTTTAAACGGATCTTGAAATTTCGAAATGTGCGTCCCACATAGAAAGAATGGCAAGATTTACAAGTTAATTTATAAATTCCATACATGGCTACCCCCCTTGTCAACTAATAACTAAGCATAAAAAAATTAAATGAAATTTTAGTTAATAAAATTAAGGTATCTAATATATTTAAAGCGTTACTTTAAAAATTTTTACAGTTTTTTTACGATATTTTTTGCCATACCATGTTTTTTTTTAATTATATATTATATTTTTAGGGCGGTGGTATATTTAGAAACCCCTACCTACTTAATGTTAATTTAAAATTTTAAATAACTTTGGTTAACATCATACCAAGCAAATACCTATATAGTAAATGCCAATAAACTATAAACCAATAAATATTTAAAATCGGAGGGTAACTTAAATTCTCTTGTGTTTGAATTTACTTGTACTTGAATTTACCTACATGAAAAATCATCATAATTATATTACTAAAAAAATATACCTACTTATTTACGTATTTTTTTAACATACTATTCGGACAATACTGGTAAGTTTAAAACTCTACGCCACTGGCGAGCATATTATGGACACTGTTTACAACGTTGCCAGCCAGTCCTAAGAGATCTGTCTTTCTCTCTTCCACTCACTAACAATTTTAAAACAATAACAGTCCGCAATTGTATGGGGTTTATGAATGAAACATTTTGTCTCTATGTTGTAATGTCTTTGCTATTTAGTGATACTTCGATAGAAGTAAATTTAATAAGAGGTGTGTGAAATAGGTGGAAGTTGCGTTTTACCCCCTTAACCAAATCATGTTTTATAAATAGTTTTTTAAATTTTGTCAGCAGATTCCTTAAATACTTGTTGTTTCTTCATAGTTTTGAGTCCGCTCAACAGGATCTATCGGGTCCGTTTAAAATTTCGCTACATGCTAGAAACAGCCTATATAGTCCAAATCGATTTAATTCTAATAATTGAGGTTTTCAGTAGATATTTTGACAGTACTGGAAGTAAATCTTCAAGTATAGTATAGAAAAATAAATACGATTTCTACTTATTTTGGCCGTAGAATATAATAAAATAATTTTTTCTACGTTCATGCAAAAAACAAAACTTTATTGAACTATATTTAGTGAAAAAACTGCACTCATCTGTCATTTTACTACAGCGTTTTATGATCATGACAAACATAAATATTCAAATCAACGCCAAATATTTAGTCCATTTTCATTTTCTGTGTTACGTTTTAAAAACAATCGCATATTTTATATTATTTTCAATCATTTAATACAAATAATGTATTTTATTAAAAATTTCATTACAAATTATGAACACAAACGTAAATAAATGCCTCAAACAAAGGTACACGATCACGGCTACTATGATTTGGATAATACAACTGCAGTTCTATAAAACATTTTTTGGTTTTTGCATGGACGTAGAAAAAATATTGTATGCAACTCGTGCAAAAAGTGTTTATTGCACTCGACGTGTTGTCCACAATTTCATGTCGCGTGCAATAAACACTTACTTTTTGCACTTGTTGCATAAATAACTATAAAAGTAAATTAATTTTCAGTTATTTTATGACAGGTTTGATTAAATACCTGACAACGTCACAGGGACAAGTCATGCATTCTGCACTTGGTTATAGTCACATTATTCTGCGATGTCCTGCGCAGAGACGAGTTTTTTGCCCAGTAGGTTTCAATTTCTGTTTAAATGTTTTTTCTATATTATTTCTATGCAACTTACCTATATAAAAAATGTGTCTACTTAATCACCTTTCTAAATTATCCGAGTGTTATCCGTAACACCCTGTAGATACTTACACAGTGAGTTTAATATTGTATGTCTGTTTTTCGTTCCATCAAAAAAGCAAAGACAAAAGCGAACCGATTGCGATTGTTCGATCGACAGTAGAGACGCGAGAAACGCGGGCATGCCGTGCATAAATTATAGAAAAGAAGAAAATGCAAGTCAGTGCAGCTTTTAGCTAAAGGCGAAGGTGTCCCCGCCCCCGCTAATGCATTCCGGGCTCCTTTCGGAAGTTCGGGCTGCGCCCCCAAAGGGACCCCGAGATACTGATCTGCTCTTCGAGCTTTGATGGTTCTTGATGTCTGTGGCTCCTCCCAGGCATTAGTGATTTTTGTTATGTTGTGTTGTATGTGGCTTTTAGCTTTTTGCTCGTCTTTTGTTTTTTTGATGGGTGACTGACGATGACTGGACTACACTTTCTAAGTATTTTTTTTTATGTAAAATTACTCGTCTGTGTTTTAAAATCATCTAATGCATCAATGGAAATATAATGAAGGTTAGAACGAATACAGGGTGATATTTAACATGAATAGATACTTTATTTTGTAATAGTGCTTTGATAAATTTTGATAAATTTTGATAAATTTTGATAAATTTTGATAAATTTTGATAAATTTTGATAAATTTTGATAAATTTTGATAAATTTTGATAAATTTTGATAAATTTTGTTAAATTTGATAAATTTTGATAAATTTTGATAAATTTTGATAAATTTTGATAAATTTTGATAATTTTGATAAATTTTGATAAATTTGATAAATTTGATAAATTTGATAAATTTTGATAAATTTTGATAAATTTTGGATTAAATTTTGATAAATTTTGATAAATTTTGATAAATTTTGATAATTTTGATAAATTTTGATAAATTTGATAAATTTTGATAATTTTGATAAATTTTGATAAATTTGATAAATTTTATAAATTTTGATAATTTTGATAAATTTTGATAAATTTTGATAAATTTTTGATAAATTTTGATTAAATTTTGATAAATTTTGATAAATTTTGATAAATTTTGATAATTTTGATAAATTTTGATAAATTTTGATAAATTTTGATAAATTTTGATAAATTTTGATAAATTTTGATAAATTTTGATAAATTTTGATAATTTTGATAAATTTTGATAAATTTTGATAAATTTGATAAATTTTGATAAATTTTGATAAATTTTGATAAATTTTGATAAATTTTGATAATTTTGATAAATTTTGATAAATTTTGATAAATTTTGATAAATTTTGATAAATTTTGATAAATTTTGATAAATTTTGATAAATTTTGATAAATTTTGATAAATTTTGATAAATTTGATAATTTTGATAAATTTTGATAAATTTTGATAAATTTTGATAAATTTTGATAAATTTTGATAAATTCTTCTTCTTCTTCTTCTTCTTCTTCTTCTTCTTCTTCTTCTTCTTCTCTTCTTCTTCTTCTTCTTCTTCTTCTTCTTCTTCTTCTTCTTCTTCTTCTTCTTCTTCTTCTTCTTCTCTTCTTCTTCTTCTTCTTCTTCTTCTTCTTCTTCTTCTTCTTCTTCTTTCTTCTTCTTCTTCTTCTTCTTCTTCTTCTTCTTCTTCTTCTTCTTCTTCTTCTCTTCTTCTTCTTTTCTTCTTCTTCTTCTTCTTCTTCTTCTTCTTCTTCTTCTTCATCCTTCTTCTTCTTCTTCTT